>JAWPHD010006862.1:0-137822 GCA_037043455.1 Cyrtodaria siliqua
TGTTTGAATGAGGTAATAATTAATGTTGAATGAGGTAATACTGTTGATTGAGGTAAATACTTAATGTTGAATGAGGTAATAATTAATGTTGAATGGGGTATAACTATTCAATGAGGTAATAATTAATATTGAATGAGGTAATACTGTTGAATGACGTAATAATTAATGTTGATTGAGGTAAACATTAATGTTGTTTGAGGTAATAATTAATGTTGATTGAGGTAATAAATTAATGTTGAATGAAGTAATACTGGTTGAATGAGGTAATAATTAATGTTTGATTGAGGTAAACATTAATGTAGTTTGAGGTAATAATTAATGTTGATTGAGGTAAATAATTAATGTTGAATGAGGTAATACTGTTGAATGAGGTAATAATTAATGTTGATTGAGGTAATAAGTGATGTTGAATGACGTTAATAATTATGTTGACTGAGGTCATACTGTTGAATGAGGTAATAATTAATTTGAATGAGGTAATAAGTAATGTTGAATGAGGTAATACTGTTGAATGAGGTAATAATTAATGTGAATGAGGTAATAATTAATGTTGATTGAGGTAATAATAAATGTTGAATGAGATAATAAGTATGTTGAATGAGATAATAAGTAGTGTTGAAGAGGTAAAAATTAATGTTGAATGAGGTAATAATTAATGTTGAATGAGGTAATAACTAATGTTGATTGAGGTAATCTGTGAATGAGGTAATACTTAATGTTGATTGAGGTAATAATTAATGTTGAATGAGGTAATAATTAATGTCGAATGGAGTAATGCTGTTGAATGAGGTAATAATTGTAATACCATCACATATAACCATTAGAAAAAAAAGTTATAAATAAAGACAACTATTATAAATGAAATGAAAAACTAGTAACTATAATCAGGAACGTATTAAGCGTTCCTGGTGAACAGAACCTTTCTGTTGTTTGAAAGTATTAAAACGGAAAAATCTAAATTGGTTTTCCATATTGCATATTATGAAATAACATTCCGTAATTGATTGCTGTTCAAATGACTGTTTGGTGTTATATTTATGAAAGATATTGTAAATAACTAATAGTAGAGATAAATAAAACCAATTCTATGTTTTTGCAATCGTACAACTAGCGAGTGTATTGCGATCTCTGTTGCAACGTTACTGTAGTCGAAGGACTTCTAACGTTGTTAGTCATCTGCAGAATATATTAAATGACACACGGCAATCTTGATTTTTAAACCGCGCCGGCCCGAGCTACAATGGTCCGTTGATTTGTCTACATAGCATGCTTTGTTCAATCGTAATATTAATTATAAGAATAGATATAAAGCTAATTATTTTTGCATATTGACTGAATGTTTGGATTATAATGCTTCATAATATATTAACCAATTTGTAGGAATAAGAAGAAAAAATGAAAGCTAAAATTGTATTGAATCATATGCAAGCAGGTTTAATGTCAAAACGATACTGGGTTTAATAAATAAATCGAGACGCTATTTTAATGCTAGATAAAAACGTCAAGCCTTTAAGTAATACTACGGTGAAGTATACGTACCATTTATGACTAGTATGCATGATTTATTATCTCAGGCGCCCGACTTAATAACTGTAAGTAAGCACTTGAACTGGGGTTTTGCGGCGCACCAACTCAAGATTATATGGCGCTAAACAGGAATGAGCATGCCGGTTCATCATCAACTTACATCGAGACAGCATATATATAATGGGCATAGAACCATCTAACTTGCGAAACTGCAGAATTGCTGCAATTATGTGGTTGTGATGAAGACCTTTAATGAGCACGACAAACAATGAAAAAATGAACATGAAGGGATGGGGTTGGGAGGGGGTCCTACATCTCTGCATCTAGCGCGATTTGCATAGGACCTATTCTACACCGGTAACCACACGGGAGCGTAAGTGTCGTAATCACTTGAGCAAATATGTTGTATTTTTCATTTCTCGATGCAAATTAAATCCTGCATTCAGTCCAAATCAACAAATATATATCCTTTATGTATAGTCAGCGAGTCCTTAATGACTCTCGGTCAGCCATCTTTGATCCAAATAATTCGAAATACGATGAGATATGGGTCAAGTGATTTTTTCAACGATGTACGCATTTTAGGCACGAGCAATGTCAACCATACAGTACACAGTAATTTCACACTATGATGTGGACATAATATTAGAAAGAATACTTATATGGCTGAAATGGTGCGCTTTATATTCGAAAAGATTGGTACAGTTTTACTCAACGTTGTTTTGTTTTTATGTGAAATAAACTGGTCCATAAAATAGTCCTTTTATCCAGCGAGTGCAGACGAGACATCATTTCTGAATAAAATAAGCCATGTTATCACAAATGAAGATTTTCTTTTACGCCATGTCATGTGCCTTCAACCCACACACATGATACACTGAAAAGTATGCACAACGTGAATTGTATAATGAACCATGCGGATGGTGAAACATTCGGATAAACTGTGTCATTTTATCGAATTCATATGTTATTATTTAGTTAGTGCTGTTTTAATTCGAATATAATACTAATAAACTTGTGTTGCCATGGTTTCTATTCCAACAGTCACTCAGTTGTGTTTAATACATCCAAAAATATAGGTGCCATTTATAATAGTTTGACAATAAAACCCGTCAGTGCCACCATGCTACAGATTGAGATTATTTGAAAGTACATGCCATTGAAAGAATAGCTTCTTTTATTTTTAACAATGGTGTACTTCGAATTTTGAATGGATGTGATACATGGCATATTTATTCATAAACGATGTCTCGTTCCCGCTGGATAAGATGGGACTATTTTATGGACCAGATTTCATTTCACATAAAAACAAAAACTTTGAGTAAAACTGTCCAAACTTTCGAATATAAAGCGCACAATTTCTGCCATATAAGGCCAGAAAAAATACCTGTGTTCTGGTTACTCAGCTGAAAAAAATTGGGTAGGCAGGTAGGTTTATTTTTCTTTTCTTTTTTTTTTCTTGGTTTTTTTTCTTTGCCCATGTGGTTTGGACGATGTTAAAGGTATCTTTAACTTTGTCAAGTAGGTATTTTGTAGTGATTTGCAAGGAGAGAAGGAAAATAACCTCATGATATCTAACTTGTTTGTTTTAAAATAAAATAAATTGAAAACAAATATGTTTTGCCATTATGAGTTTATTTGTTAACGGACGGCAGACGAGGTGACAGACAAAAAGTGATCTCAATAGCTCCGACCCTGAGAGTTCCATCTTACAGGTGGCTGTGAAAGATTGAAATTTATCATTTCCTGAGGCTGGGTGGTATTGGAAGAACAAATCTGCTGGCAGCATGTCATGATTAATGTTTTTCATAAACTTCTGCTCTGTCCCATGGCTGCATTTTCCCATTCTAATAGCCAAAACGGACGCGCAGTGCACCATATAGGCGGCCATGTTTTAGCACATGTTTCGGACTCAATATTTTCGTACATTACCGATTCGTACCCAGTGTTTTCGTCTTTTTCCTTTCTTTATTTTTATGATAAAAAACTGTAGGGTCAGCGCCAAAAAATAGGAACGGTCAGGTAACCAGAAACCAGGTTTTTTCTGGCCTAAGTATTCTTTTTATATGATGTTCACATCAATAGTGTTGAATTACTGTCATGTACTATATGGTTGACATTGCTCGTGCCTAAAATGCGCACATCGTTGAAAAATTCACTTGACCATATCTCATCGATTTTGGATTATTTTTTATCAAAGATGGCTGACCGATAGTCCTTAACTACCTGTAATGTGTATATGGCAACTATATTGTATTTGAAAGTGGTCGCCACATACTGGCAAAAAAATAGTAGGGTTTTATAAAACAAAATATGTTATAGGCACGAATGTGAGCTTGTATATGTTATGTGCAAAAATAAGAATATGGACAATTCCGGAATTGGCTCTGCGCAAAGTAAGAATCTAAAATGCGCGGTCTTATCGGAATTCTCAAAATGCGCGGTTCAATTCCCGGAATAGTTCGTGCGCAAAGTAGGAATTGGGACAAAGTAAGAATATGTTCGTTATCGTCAGTGCGCAAAGTAGGAAATGGAAAAAGTAGGAATATTTCGTTAATCATATTTGCGAGTATACACTATGATTTTTGTTTGCTTCATTGAAATAGTCACATATCAGCAGTATATTAGTATAAGAAATTCTAAAGTAAAATAGCTATGTAATCCAGAAAATTATGATGCATACGTTAGTAGGTAAATCTATAGAAGCTAAAACAATTTTATTTTGAATCATGCGTACGTATAGTTAAAATCACTAACATACTGTGATGTAGTTTGCTAATGCGTTCGACAAAAGAGCATACAAATACTTAAATTGTGGTGTGTTTATTTTAAGCGACAACCGTGGTGTTCTTATATACCGATTAGGATATCCTCGTTTACATTCGGATAGAAAGTTTTTCTTGCATTCGGATAAGGCTTCCGCGTTACTTTGAATTGAATGGGTTTAAGGCGCACCAACACATGTAAGGTTATATGACGCCAACGAATGAAAAAGTTCTTGACATAGTGTGTCCCCCCGCAACCATGTATGTTTAATTGTATTTCCCCGTACTCCTCTGTATCCCTACACATTATGACCCCATAGCCTATATTCTTACACCATTATGTTCCATATTCTATAAATCCTTACATATTATGTCCCCATAACTCTAGTATTCTTACATTGTATGTCCCCCCGTACTCTCTATAACCTTACATATTATGTCGCCATACCCTATATACTAGTATGTCTTATGATTTTATGTCCCCATACTCTATATATCTGTTAAGATATTATGTCCCAATACTCTATATATTCTTGCATATTACGTCCCCATACCCTCTATATCATTACATACTATGCCCATACCCTATATTATATCCTTACATATTATGTCCCCATACCTCTCTATTCTTTACATATTATGTCCCCATAGCCTATATATAGTATGTCCCCATCCCTCTATAGCATTACTATATATGTCACCATACCCACTATATCCTTATGTGCCCATACAGGCGCGTAGCTACGCGTAGCCTCTGTAGGCCCAGGCCGCATATAAGTGAATGATTTAACATTTTAAACACTTGAGATGTAATAAATATGAGAGGATGGTGGGGGTGCGGAGGGCATACTGTTTTGCAACTTTAAAATCTATTAGCATTTCAGTTCTATTTTAACTAATAACGATCACATCTGTAACACAGTGTGTCGCAAAACATTTGTTTGTTTGGAATCTTACATAACCAGCCAATAAATAAATTCGAAAGGCATGTGTTCTTTTTAAAGATCTGTGCGCCCCACCCCACGCCCCTGGGTGAAAAATATGATCGTAACACACTCTTAAAGGAATGTAGCGACACAGCCAAACAAGCTCTGTTATGAGAGTTCTGAAAAAAAACCTTGGAAAAAGGTAAAAGAATTATCAAAATCGGATGATAAACAAAGAAGATATGACCATTTAAAGATTGTTCTACAACGAATATGGGAGCCGCCATTTTTAGAACTAGACATCATAGTTCCATATTACCATATAATGGAATATCGATAACATCATTTAAACGAAGAAAATCGCTGCAAATGAATGATTTTTTTACTGGTCATATAAAGCTTTATTGCCATTAAGCATTACATGTTTTATACAGTTGCTGTTATTTTTTCCCTATAAATCAGTAAATTTTTCATATTTATAAATATTCCAAATATGGTCATTTAGACCGTGATGTCATAGCTCTCAAAATGACGCTTCCATATCCATTTCAACAGAAACTTCAAATGATCATATCTTCTTTGTTTATCATCCGATTTTGATAATTCTTTCACCCTATTCAAGTATTTCTGAACTCTCAATAATAAAGATGGTTTGGTTGTTTCACTACATTCCCCTTAACTGTTTTTCCTAAGAGTATATGTAAGAGTTGATGCAAGTTAGGTAACACCATAATTTAAGACATTGTAGTAAGCTGCGACTAAAGGAGATGGACAGACAAAAACACATACAGACGTTCTCATGGGTGGATGTTCGGATGGAATGAATGAACAGACATGTATACATGTTTCTTATTTAACACATAAATAGTTTTAATTTTTTACAAACTTTATATGAACAGCCTGTCGCAGCGGGTTTACAATATCAACATCGTAAACAATGGGTGCATTTCAGTCATAGTGAATTTTAAAACATGGCTGTAAATTCGTTTATAGACAGGACATAAACCGCTTGATATGTTCAATGACGTGATAAATACTAGACGGTAAACTATATCAGCTGTTTATGTTCTTAAAACATTAAGATTGAAAATAAATAAGCCTTATATCATACAAATGTCTAATCCTGAATGTGTACGGCAAAAACGTATGTAATCATAACATCTCTAATATATATATCACAACTATTAAATTGAGATATAATAGTTAACTAAAACAGATCTTTATTTCAACTTGTTCATAATGCAACCTCCACTGAGGAAGAGAAATGCCTACTATTCAAACTGCGAAGATGAAATATTGCAAAATATCAATTTACCGACTATCTTTTGAAAATGTAAAACTATTCAATTCGTAACCAGACATTTACTTTGATATAACTGGCTTAAATTAGCAGAGCGACGTTAATAATGCATATCTTTTAGTGCATTTTGAAAGCCCCATTGTGAAAAGATCTGGGTGCAAGAGATTGTATTACCATCAAAATAATGACACAGGTTAAATATCTACAAAAGCAAACACTTGTCATATCATAATTATCATAAATATTTTCAGTTTCCAAAATAAAAAATGTGACTGTAATATTTCGCAAGTGTTTGAGTCATATTAATTATCGACAGATAAATAGGTTATATTTTGCACAAAAATCGACGAAAGATGAAGAAGCGAAATAGTAATTTAGAAAATAACGTGAACATGAGCTGATTATACTGTGTTCTAAGTGTTAGCACTAACATTACATCAATAATGTAGCTTTCGTATGAAACAATATTCGTAGTGTACTAAATATGTTAAATATGTTTAAATATATTTCGAAATACATGCAACATTAAAAAGTATCGTATAACATGTCATAATTATATTCAACATTAATATCATTACGTGGTCGGAAATTAACTGTCATAACCCGTCTAACACGGGGTATGAAATAAAATCTTAATTTCGGTTTAAAAACCTGCATATTGTAAAATTAAAACATTTAACTTATAATTTTAAACAGGTTATCGTTTTTTGTTTCAGTAAAACATGTTTTATGTATGTTTATATTGTCGAAAATATACATTGTAAAACTGACTAATATAAGCTTCCCCATCGCTTAAAGGAATTAATGCATGACCATGTAATGTAATAATAGTTAAATACAACGTTCGATTAACAGTCCTTTTGTCAATCTATATATGATTGGTATATAATGGACCAAATTAAACAAACTTCACACTGTTAAGAGAGTGTGTGTGTAATGGTGTTCAAATGTGTGAAGTAGCCCACGCGCCGCTCCGTCGAAATATTGAATTTATAATTGGAAATGCTAAATAAAATTAGTTCGCGGTGTATTCGGGTGTTTTTTTTTGTTGATTTTTTTTTTTTGTACATATTTGCAAATTATTATTATAAATTATTATAATGTTAACCTATAGCAACACTAAATAATAAAACACAACTGTAATAAAGCAAAAAGAAGTTCAATTAATTGTTCAATATTGTAAGACTTAGGGGCATCATTGTTTACATTTACATCTCGGTACCATTATACAATGTGATTCCTTTACTATTTATTATAAACATATAAATACTGTTCACTTACATAACATACACCTTGGTGTGTTCAGGAATTATCATCTTCATTTCTTAAAATGCACTTAACCCGCATTATTTGATAGATTTCCACATTAGCAACTGACAATCTTACTGGAGGCGGCCATGTTTATTGTTGTTGTTGGCACCGGTAAAGGTCTGGTAGTAATTTATCGCTCTATAAATTAATCTGGTTTAATACCACCAATTCCTGTTATAGTAATGATGTAACTTTGCAACCTAGTTGATATTATTCATTGTTTAAATGCTTAGTTATAACATAATCTCCACACTTTGGTCACAGTAGCCCAGTTCCATAGCGTAGGTTTAGCCTGCTCACTTTAAAGTATTTGTCTACGATGTTTGTGATAAATAAGGCACAGTTCAGTATAAAACTTATATCATTCTTTTCGTAATTCAACAAGGAATGTATTCATGTATGTCTGCACCATGTTAAAACATGTTTTACTTACTTATTGGCAAATAACGGTGATCGACGGTCTGTTGAAGCCCGGTGTGTCTGAATCCTTGCCTGGTCACCGGTCTCCAATTTCATTGGCTACCGGTGGACTAGATAATTTCGATTGGATCATTCAGACACACCTCCACCACCGGACCGTCAATCATTTGTCAGTTTGCATCACGTGATCATGACCCAAGGGTATATAAAGCGCGTCTGTCAATCAAAAGTCAGTTCTCTCAGAGGTTCCTTTGGCGGGTTTATTTGAAATTCGGTCTTCAGGTGACTGGTGATATTATACCTGTGGCAGGTTATTTAGAAGCCTGTGGTTATCTGAAATTCTGTGGTTATTTCAAATCTGGTCTTAAAGGTGACTAGTGATTTCTATTTATTTATTCTCGTCCGTCGAAATAAGTATTGATTTACTCTTGGGTCGTTTTCGCCGTATCTATACAGAATAGATAAAATACCGCCATTTTATTGAAATATCGGTTATTTTTGCTCTTGTATTAATAAAGAGCTGACTACAAAAAGTTCAGGTAATATTGTTTAAATACTTTGAACACTAGATCTAGTTAAAGAATAAATATGTTACTTTATGTTGACTTCATGTTATTATTAAAAAGCCGCCGGTCATTACAATTTTGGTGTCAGAAGTGGGATGTCTTTGTGCCGGAAGATATAACGAACGACACTGAAATAACATGTTCAAAGAAAATGAATTGCAGCGCATAATAAAATAATTACAATACAAATTCCGATATTTGACTAATTAAAGGGACAGTACCATTTGTTTAGTGTAAAATTTGAATTGATCACAATGGCGAATAATTCCGATTCTGAGATTGAATTTAATATTATAACTGAAAATGACACTGCCCAGTCTGAGAGTGAAAATGAAAGACACCAAGATCAAGAACAGGACCTGGAGCGTGCATCTAACAATGCCCGTAACAATTCACCAGACCTTCCGCCTAACCCTGAGAGAGCTCAAACCCCACCCAGAAGAGAGGTCTATATTCCAAATAGGCAAAGTAAACCAGTTGACCATCCGTCCGATAGCGAGCATGATTGCATGTATTTAAGTGATCGATCCACTGACCGTCAACGTCGACCCCGTAGAAGGCATTCCAGGCCTAGTGGTCATCGATCGTCTAGTTACCATAGACAACCGATGATTAGACATTACCACAGAAGTCCGTCTCCGTACCCAGGTAGACACCGATCTCCATATCCAGAGAGACACCAATACCATAGTTACCGATACCGATACGATCAGAACCATAGCAACCAAGCTTGGGACAATGATACATCATTTTCACCTGGCTACCATGGTTACCGCGAGTACCATTCCCAACATCCAACTGCAGATGACCATAGAGTTGATCCACCCCTTCCGCCAAATAGACGAAACTCACACCATCATGGGTCAATGCCAAGCTTAAAACCAGAGCCTTATTCGGGAAACGAAAGTTGGGAAGAATACCATTCCCACTTTGAAGACTGTGCCGAGCTTTGTCATTGGGACACTCGAAACAGAGTATTGTTTCTTGCCACCAGCTTGAGAGGTCAAGCCCGTGCCTTTTACATGAGCTTGGACCAATATGAGAGACGTGATTATCACACCCTGGTCAGTAAAATGCGCCAAAGGTTTGGTAGCAGCACACATGCAAGTAAATGGCTTAACCTGTTAGAAAATCGGCAGCGTAAACCAAATGAAAGTATCACGGCTTTATGCGACCACATTCGGCAGCTGGCTAAGAAGGCATATTGTCAGTTGGATAGTAAGGCTCAAGATGCCATAGCCCTTAACCAGTTGTACAAAATCATTCCTATCGACATGAAATGCCGCTGTATGGACAATGAATGTACGACAATCTTAGATGCAGCTGAAGTATTAGAGCGGTATGAAGCCATCATGGGGGACAATAATAAACCTCCCAGAGGTAACGTGCGAGTCATTGATACCACCGGGGTTGACCCAGGAATTTCTAGTCTGTTACAGAAATTGGATTCCAGGTTAGAGAGACTCGAGAGTGTTTCTCTAGCTCGCCATGCTAATTCCGGTAAACCAGATCAAAGTTCCCGACGATGTTTTGCGTGTAACTCACCTGACCACCTGTACAGAGACTGTCCAAGAAAACGGCAACAAAATAATCAATTCCGCCCATCCAACGGACCCCAACAAAACAGACAAGCAGTGACGCAATCATCACCAGTACAGGGAAACGAGCAAATGTCGACTCAGTAGGCCATGAGCCGACACATGATAGTGACAGGCCTATCGATGATCAACAAAAGGACTCCGTCAGAACAGGCCATATTATTGAAAAGAAATGGGATAATGGTTTTTATACAAAGGGGACTGTGTTTGGCCAACCGACTGAGTTTTTGATTGACAATGGGTCAACTGCCTCAATTATTTCATTACAGATATATAACGAAATCCCTGAGGAACAAAAACCCATCATAGAACCCTTTAACACCCCCGTTCTTGACGCTAGTGGAAATAAGATCACTACGCTCGGAATGGTAACAATAAAAATAGCTTTAGAAGGACATTATTTTGAACATCCCGTCATAGTATGTGAAATTGGACAAGACGGTATAATTGGTCAAGATTTTCTTCTTAAGTTTGCTGAAAACATAAACTATAAGACTGGTAAGATAGTGACTAAGTATAACGAAATAAAGTGTTGGGTAGGTAGTGAAAAGTCTGTTACTTGTAGGGTGTTGGTCAGAAAAACAACTGTTGTCCACGCGAATTCAGCTGTATGGTTGCATGTTGAAATACCCAATTCTGATAAATTAACAACGTATGGTTTAACTGAACCCCTGCAAATGTCTTCTGAACAGATTGGTATGGTTCCCGGCATTGTTAAAACCGAAACAGATGTAAAAGTAAACTTTGTCAATTACTCCGATAAAGAGATTAAGTTGTTTGCAAAACAAGCTATTGGTACATGTGAAGCATATAAAGATAACGAACAGAATAAGGATTGTGTTCGAAATTTAAAAAGTAACATTTCGGTAAATAAGAAACTTTTACCGGAACATTTGCATGACCTGTTTCAAAGAAGTTCTGAGCACCTAGATGCATCCGAAAAGGAACAATTAAAAGAACTTCTTATTGAGTACCAAACTGTATTCGCCAAATCATCTGATGACCTTGGACGGTGTGATAGAGTACAACACCGAATTCATACTGGTAATGTCATACCAGTGCGTCAACCACCCAGACGGCAACCTATAGGTAAGCGTCAAGCTGAGAGGGAAGAAATATATAAAATGCTAGACAAAGGTGTAATAGAACCTTCCAATAGCCCATGGAGTTCGCCGGTTGTCCTTGTAACAAAAAAGGATGGCAGTATACGATTTTGCGTTGATTACAGGGTCCTCAATGACCTTACGGTAAAAGATGCCTACCCTCTCCCACGTGTTGATGAGTGCTTAGATGCACTGTCAAAGTCCAAGTGGTACAGTTCTATGGACTTGAACTCAGGGTTCTGGCAGGTTGGCATGGCCCCCGAGGACCGCCAGAAGACCGCATTCGCAACCAACCTCGGCCTTTTTCAGTGGACAGTCATGCCCTTTGGACTGGCCAATAGTCCTTCAACTTTTGAACGATTAATGGAAGACGTTTTGAGAGGTTTACAGTGGATTGAATTGCTGTTGTACATGGATGACATTATTTCTCCAAGCAACACTATCTCTGAAGGGTTACACCGATTACGAAATATCTTTGAAAGATTGCTGGAAGCAAACCTATCACTTAAACCGTCTAAATGTGTGTTTTTCCAAAAACAAGCTAAGTTTCTTGGACATGTAGTTTCAGAACAAGGCGTGTCCACCGATCCAGCTAAAATCTCGGCTGTCAAAGATTGGCCAGTACCAAAGTCAGTCAAAGAAACCAGGAGCTTCTTGGGTCTTTGTTCATACTACCGTCGCTTTGTACAAGGTTTTGCTGCTATCGCCAGACCTCTACACAAACTGTGTGATAAGGGAGTTAAATTTGTGTGGAACGATGATGCAACCAGAGCATTTGAACTCTTAAAAGAAGCTCTCATAAGTGCCCCGATTTAGGCATATCCATTACCTGATACTCCTTTTATACTTGACACTGATGCAAGTGACAAAAGTGTTGGAGCTGTACTGTCCCAAAAACAAGGCGATTCAGAGAGAGTTACTGCCTATATGAGTCAGTCTTTAAACAAACATGAACAATCTTACTGTACCACACGAAAAGAATTACTGGCTGTAGTAAAGTCTTTAAGGACATTTCATTCATACCTTTATGGTCAACCAACCTTGTTAAGGACAGATAATGCTGCTGTAAGCTGGCTTAAACAATTGAAAAGACCGTCAGGTCAGATTGCGCGATGGGTTCAAGAACTAGAGACTTATAATCTCACTATCATACATCGCGCTGGTCTTAAGCATTCAAACGCTGATGCCCTATCGCGTAGGCCATGTCGGGTATGCGAGCGACAAGAGAATCTTAATTCTTCGGAAAGTGATGAAGAATCTGAAACAGTTGATTCTTTAACAGAGGTCTCACACGATGTTCCAAGTTCTAGTTCCGGCATTCGAGTTATACAATCTGGAAATGACCAAACATTAAACCGATCGTTCCTGGATGGTTGGAGCACAAGTGATTTAATACAAGGACAAAATCAAGACCCCGCAATCGCTCCTTTACTAGCAGCTAAAGAGAGCAATGCTAGTCGTCCGGCATGGGATCAAGTGTCTGCTGGCTCGTCATTTTTGAAAACTTTGTGGCGCCAATGGGATCGCCTGTGCGTGATAGAAGGCCTACTACACCACACGTTTTTGGACACCGAATTAAAGCAGGATGTGCACTTGCTAATCGTGCCCGCGTGCAAGCAAAACGATATCATTCGGTATTTTCACGATATTCCAACAGCTGGACACTTGGGATCTGATAAAACCCTACACCGTGTCAAACAATCGTTCTATTGGCCAGGCATGAAAGACGCGATCGTCAGATATTGTAACACATGTGACCAATGTGTAGCCCGTAAATCAACATCTGCTTCCAAGGCCCCATTACGACAATTCCTAGTAGGTGAGCCCATGGAAAAAGTAGCTATTGACATACTTGGCCCCTTACCCATCACCAATAAAGGCAACAAATACATTTTAGTACTTGTTGATTGCTTCACAAAATGGACAGAGGCCTATGCAATACCTAACCAAGAGACCCAGACCATCGTAGCAGTCCTTGTTAACGAGTTTATATGTCGTTTTGGTACGCCTTTGCAAATCCTGAGTGACCAGGGTTCAAACTTCACGTCTGCTCTTTTTCAAGAAGTCTGCAGCTTTTTACATATCGATAAAGTTCAGACAAGCAGTATGAGACCCCAGGCCAATGGCAGTGTCGAGCGATTTAATCGTACGTTATTATCGATGCTGACCATGTACTGTCAAGAAGACCAGCATGATTGGGACAAGTATATGCCACAACTGCTTATGGCTTATCGTGCTTCTGTACATTCGAGTACTGGAATAAGTCCGAACAAAATGGTGTTCGGCAGGGAGGTCACACTGCCAATAGAAGCCGTCATAGGCAAGCCAAGAGATGAAACAGAATCTTCCGATTCTTCGACTTCTATACAGTATGTCGAGGAACTGCGCGTTTCTTTTTCCAAAATGCATGAACTTGCCAGGAAATCACTGAAGTCAAATTCTGAATACCAGAAAAGACATTATGATTTAAGAGCGAAAAAACGGTCGTTGCGCCCTGGACAACCAGTATGGTTGTATAACCCGAATCGCCGTGTTGGTGTGTGTTCAAAATTAACATCGAAATGGAAGGGACCTTATGTTATAACCAAACAGCTTGATGATGTTATGTATTTGGTGAAAAGTTCACCAAAACAGAGAGCAAAGGTCTATCACATCGACAGGTTACTACCATACAATGGTAGAAACCCACCACGGTGGACAGTATCGGTAACCAGTACAAAATAATCATTAACTTGTACTGTGATGTTAGGACAGTGCTTATTACAGTTTAATAAGCAAGTTGTTTAAGTTATTTGTTAAATTTTAACAGACATTGCCGTTTCAAAATAAATAAAATTATTAATGAAAAATAAAATCAGTAAAGTACAGCGAGGCAATCTATTATACATGTTTAAAACAAACATATGATAGATGTGAACTTTAAATTGTGAAATGAAGCACATTTTTATATACATATGTATAAGAGTAATAAATACAGATCGAGTGCTTATTGGTATTAAAAGGGTGGCGGTTCTCTGGACGCACCATGTGAAAGACGATGATACGTTTCGTTGATGGCGGTTCCCTGGACGCATCAAGTTGCTGTGCTGTCTATTGGATCTGTAACGGGACACTTATTATGAACAATACGTGTTCGATGAATTTTGATGTGAAACAATAGTATAAAAAATGACATTTCGCGATTTAAATTACACGTCATGTCGGGATACTTACGTTTGATAAACCGCGTCGAGAATATTTCGTGGCGGAACGACCCAATCTTTCATTAGTTGTAATTATCAATCAACAAGTTATTAATAAGATAAACAATACATCATTTTAATGACATTAATGATTGAGGCATCATACAAACAATTATTGTGAATCTGACAATATAGGCATATAGTAACATTGTGAAAGCAGTGATTTTAAAGAAATGTTTACATAACACTTTCACCAGACGGGTGGATTATACACTTTATTAAATAACACAAACATTTTCAAAGATGTAAATATAACTAAAACAAGTCGGATCAGTGGAGATGAATTAAACAATGTCCTATATTTCAGGATGGAGTCTTGTTCTTCCTGCAAGACAACCTTCAACAGTAAGACACTTCTAAAACACCATGTCCAGAGGGAACATGGGTTGTTATCAGTGGTCTGTCCCTTGTGCACAGCTAAAGAAGTAGTTTTCAAGAGGGTCAGTGACTTGAAAGTTCACTGTGCAAAAGCTCACGCTCGTGACTATAAGGAGTTACCGGAGGATGCTTTCAGTGAGGGTCATGGATTTTTCTTGTCTATTCATCCGGCAGAATACATGAAGTATGTCAACATCGCTGATCGATTGTCTCCAAGCGCTGTAAAATTACGCACAGTCATGCTGATGTGGAGCCGAATGATAGGCCCAAAAGCTACGCGCTCCAGACAACAAATTCTAGATGGCTGGGAGTTAGCTAGCCAGGACTTTACTCTGCCTACCGAACTTGTACTCACCGAGTCAAATGAAAACGGGGAAATCCACGTGGTTAATGTGTCACTAAATCCCAAGGACATTTACGTTGATGTAACAATAGAGCACGACAAGGTCAGAGCTCACTTGACCAGTGACTTGTTTGATGACAAAATTGCCATGCGGGCTTTAGCTAGGAGAATGGCCTCGCTGAAACATTCGCGTCCTCACGAACACTTCGAAATGGCCACTGAGGATAAAGACAGTAACATAAGGCAGAAAATTAGTGGACACCTCGGTATCCACCGAAGTCTTATTTCAACAGTTACGTCCATTAAAGTTGAAATAACATACAACGTCCCTGAACCGAAAAGGCCACGCCTTTCACTTGGAAACAACGCGGACTCGCTACCAGAGTCAGTGGTCTCGCTACCAGAGTTCACACCACCGGCATCTGGATCCTCAACACCCCTGCAGGATGAACGCGATAACATTATGCTCGATATCCATGAGTATGATGTTACTCATCCAACGGTCCTCCTACCATTTCCTCTACTGGCAGAAGATGCTCCACTTCAACTTCCAGCAGATCCCGTTCCTTCGTCATGTCCTCTTCTGGCAGAGGATACCCATCCACTACCAGTGATTCCAGTTCCTGTGGCCCAAACACACATTACCACTGCATCGTCCAAACCTGTGTCTTCAACGGCTGAAACGTGTACGTCCTGTGAGTCCCTTCCACCAGTTAAGGAGAGACAATTTAAGGCACCATGTGTTCCTGTCTCACGGAAATCAAGGCCGCCCTGTGAAGTTCCAGAAGTTATTTCAAGTGCCAATTCGAACTACTTAACCCAGTCACTTCCGTCTCCCATTTCACAGGAGTCCACAAATAAACAAACTTACAGAGCAGCGCGACTTCTCCGGCTTGGTGCACTCCCATTATTTCCACCAGCAAGACGTCAGTGGGGTGTAGATGAAGCGGTTACTCTTCGAGAAGGTAGTTTTACCGTCAAGTGGCCCCCAAAGGGATGGCAGGAACTTTCCCCTGATCAGAAACTGTTGCAAGTAGACATGCTGTGTTTCAGAATTCTAACCGCACGTGGCGCAAATATGGCAAAACTGGAACGTAATACAATGCTCAATGAGTTCAACTTCCTCGTGTTGCCAGGAAGCTCCTCTCCAGCTGCGCAGAAACAAGACACGTTCCTTGCAAGTTCGTATGCAGTCTATCAACATCTCAGACAAATCGCATTGGGACATGTGAAATCTAGCGAGTGGCTCCAGATGGTCGAATGCTCCGCGATGATGCGAAATACACGCAATGACATTCTCAATAGATGCTGTGACTTTATTCCGCTGCGTATCCAAAACACCGTTGAGCTGAAAAAGAAGTAAAAAGGGTAATTTAAAATAACAGTAACTCTTTAAGGACTTGTTAATCTGTGCCAATATAGGAAATTATATTAAAAATGAACATAACAATAACTATTTAAGAACTTGTCAAGTTTGTCAATATTGTGAAGTTATCGATGGACAAACTATAATAATTAGAAATCGAATTTCAACAAACTGTATGTATTGTAAAATTCAGGAGAATTTTATTTTTGAAAGTTGGGGGGAATGTAAGACTTAGGGGCATCATTGTTTACATTTACATCTCGGTACCATTATACAATGTGATTCCTTTACTATTTATTATAAACATATAAATACTGTTCACTTACATAACATACACCTTGGTGTGTTCAGGAATTATCATCTTCATTTCTTAAAATGCACTTAACCCGCATTATTTGATAGATTTCCACATTAGCAACTGACAATCTTACTGGAGGCGGCCATGTTTATTGTTGTTGTTGGCACCGGTAAAGGTCTGGTAGTAATTTATCGCTCTATAAATTAATCTGGTTTAATACCACCAATTCCTGTTATAGTAATGATGTAACTTTGCAACCTAGTTGATATTATTCATTGTTTAAATGCTTAGTTATAACATAATCTCCACACTTTGGTCACAGTAGCCCAGTTCCATAGCGTAGGTTTAGCCTGCTCACTTTAAAGTATTTGTCTACGATGTTTGTGATAAATAAGGCACAGTTCAGTATAAAACTTATATCATTCTTTTCGTAATTCAACAAGGAATGTATTCATGTATGTCTGCACCATGTTAAAACATGTTTTACTTACTTATTGGCAAATAACGGTGATCGACGGTCTGTTGAAGCCCGGTGTGTCTGAATCCTTGCCTGGTCACCGGTCTCCAATTTCATTGGCTACCGGTGGACTAGATAATTTCGATTGGATCATTCAGACACACCTCCACCACCGGACCGTCAATCATTTGTCAGTTTGCATCACGTGATCATGACCCAAGGGTATATAAAGCGCGTCTGTCAATCAAAAGTCAGTTCTCTCAGAGGTTCCTTTGGCGGGTTTATTTGAAATTCGGTCTTCAGGTGACTGGTGATATTATACCTGTGGCAGGTTATTTAGAAGCCTGTGTTTATCTGAAATTCTGTGGTTATTTCAAATCTGGTCTTAAAGGTGACTAGTGATTTCTATTTATTTATTCTCGTCCGTCGAAATAAGTATTGATTTACTCTTGGGTCGTTTTCGCCGTATCTATACAGAATAGATAAAATACCGCCATTTTATTGAAATATCGGTTATTTTTGCTCTTGTATTAATTAAGAGCTGACTACAAAAAGTTCAGGTAATATTGTTTAAATACTTTGAACACTAGATCTAGTTAAAGAATAAATATGTTACTTTATGTTGACTTCATGTTATTATTAAAAAGCCGCCGGTCATTACAATATACAGGCCTTTTAAACTATTTCATACCCCTGCCAACCCCGTTTTCGCTTCTTGGAGAACATTTGGGAAACGAAGGCCTGGCCTAAATTATAACAGATATGTCCACAATAAAAACATATTTCAAAACATGTTTAACTGGAGAAAAAAAAGATTACATGTTTAAAACTATCACTTAAATCTATTTTTTTATTATTATTTTTTTTTTTTATATCAGATTAACGCATGAAAAGGACACACAAGCAATAAGTGGTTTATAAAAAGGACGCACGAGCGTTTTCAATAAAATTCATATATTAAAGTTTGCATTATTCTTTCCTTTCTTTGATTTTCTTGGTTTGCTCTTCCTATGTCAAGGTTGTGTGAAGACAATCTAAATATGCCGAGAATTAGTTTCATTGTTTTCTCTTCATCGATATCTAAATAATGTTGCAAGTCAAAGTCGCGTTTTAAAACGACAGCAACACGTTGATTATATCTATACCAACTTGTTTTTTTCATGAAAGTCAATGAAAGAGTGATTTTCAATTCAACAGATAGAACCGTCTTACTTAATTATTCCGACATATTAGGTAGTATATCATAGTTTTCATTGATAAGCAGAAACTTTAACCATACTCACAGCCGGTGTAGGCGAAACGTAATTAAATGGGCAAATAATGTACTTTTAATAAAGTGCATTGTCATGCAACCTCGTTTGAAATAATTAAAAATAGTTCAATTGAATTTTCTTACCAAATATTATGGAACCTGGAAAGTATTGTTGAAGCTAAGGACATCAAATTGTTTTGTAAATAATTAAGTTTATGTTAATCATACGCGATACTTAACTGTAAATTAGCTGTTCGTCGCAGATGGGTGAAGCAAAATAAGCATATTAAAATGAAATATAAGTAGGTTTAAACTTAGCATCTTCCTATACACATCATAACACAAATTCTTACTTTGCGCAAAATATTCTCAAATTGTACAAAGAGACACTTAATGCGTGGTTTATATATTTAACCTCTTGCGCAATTCCGGAATAGTCCTGCGCAATTCCGGAATCGTTGCGCATTTTAAGAATTCTTACTTTGCGCAGAGCAATTCCGGAATCGTCCATATTCTTACTTTGCGTAGAACATATACATCGCATATCTCCAAAAATGCCACATAACGTACATTTACCAATGCATGTAGAGACGCAGAGGGGTTGAAACGACTTCGTCGATTCCCGTAACCCGTCGGTAGTTTACACACCGAGCTGTAGGACTTCATATTTATTACACTCATGTATTATGATTTATGAGTTTATTACACTGACACACCGCATTTTATACAGTTATTTAAGATGTTCACCATTATAACCGATTATAACAGGCCATTGAAGTAGAAACATTTTAAATCGACAGTATACCATTAGTTACCATCTGCTAGGGACAGATGAATGAATCGTTTCTACTACAGGCATCAATAGTCTGAATATAAGTGTCAGGTTAAAGGGGGTGCTTTTCTTGGAGGTCCATGGGTTCGACTTAAAATTGAGAGAAAGTAATATTTTCTATTCTACATGGCCAAACCATAATGAATGAGCCTACAATGACCCATTATTTAACTAAAAACAAACATCACTCTGCACAGTTATGTGTCCTATCCGAAGTTACGCACCAAGGTTACCATTAGACCTGAAAATCACGATTCTTAAACAAAACGTTGATTGATACTATTTTGATATGGATTAGAACATTTGGAAAACATCGAGAAAAAGCCTGATGTACGACATTTAACAGTCAAGGTAACAATTTACTGGATTTCACACGCAAAGCAAAGTCTATGGAAACTGAACGTTGATTTTAACTAATAGGAGCCGACAGTTAAGGTTAAACAGTTCTAACGATATACAGAACAGAACAGAACAGAACAGAGCAGAACAGAGCAGAAGGGAAGGGTTTAATCTAATGTTGGTAGAACTTGCTACCCAACCCATTTGCCAGTATAATATTTCTATCGTATATATACTCAGTTGCAAAAGAAACTGGTCACCTTGAAATCTTTTAATTTACACCCTATCTTCTTTATCAAGCGACAGTCCCTTAATGATTCGACCTATCGAAAAACAAATGACAACATGATATTCGCAATGTAATGATACAAACGTTGACACCAAACCTGACATATTCATTTGGAATTTGTAAATTTAATTTTAAAAAAAAGTTATACAATTAAATCTAAACATAACTCAGTGTCCACTTTCTTTTGCAACTGAGTGTATGTTGATATTACTCTGTATGTAAGATAATGACAATAGAATATGTTTAAATCAGCAGAGCATAACGTATGTTTATTTAACTTGTACATATGTACATCGTTATATGCATGTATATACGTGTATAACTTTCCATGCAAAATATGTCAAGTCGGTTGAGGCAAAACTACATTTTCTATCGACATCATTCTAATGATATAATAAAAAAAAACATGCACTTACATCATTTTAATGTACAATAAGAAACAAAATCTACTCACGGGGTTATCGAATTTTTTTCCCATGTTTACTGGTATCCGTCTGTAACTGATTAAGCTATTTCACAGTTGGCTCTCACACAACTTTACCTGGTATAGACGGATTATATATGATCCAACAATATGCATAAAAGCATAAATTATAGACACTTCATGAGTCGATAGACTTCACGAGTCGACGGTCACGGATGTCATACATACACATACGCGGTATCGATTTTTCAGGGTATTTATCGTCTGGTGAGGTGGGGAGGGGAGTACGATGAAAACTGGAAAATAATGGTTTACGGCTTTTTTGCCACTTTCTAAACGTGCTGAGTTTAAGAAATGTGTAACGAGGTTTTGTACGGGGTGCCGTTTTACTTGTTAATATCATTTTGAGATATCACGTATTCGAATAGGTGATATCACCTATTCGAATACGTGATATCTGAATTTGCTCTTTGTAAATCAAATAACCGCTCCCTTAGACCCCGTGTCCAATCGGTCCGGGTCCATTCGACTGTTCAATGAAAATGGTTAAACGGTAAAGGTCGTTTATTTAACGTGGATAGAACTCCCCACCTGGAATGGATGGAACAACTTATTTCCAGTCGAGCCCACGGCAGGTGTGTTTTTACCTCCCCGGCATCCAGTCTAGGCTAGTACTGCTGGAAACAGTAGCCAAATAGGTAATCACCCAGCATTGAACACCAGTCGGGAAATCTGCGTATATATTCTAACATGGTACACGCCATCGTGAGTAAGTCTTTCGAATGTTTCTTCCACATCGTCGGGGTCAAAGAAATATGCGTGCCGAGGTCACCGCAAAAAGTGTCCCCGGAATTTATTCGAACCAAGAGGTGTGTAGATCAAACCTTGGTAATATTCGTCGATTTGTTATATCGCCTACTTTACTGGCACATGTCATCGTCTAAAAACAACCACTAAATGGCATATTACTTCTGCGTTGTCCGATGCCTTTGTGCATTGATGTTATCGGCGTTGGGGGAATATATGTCATAGGATCAACTCGCCTCGTCCCGTGTGGTTCCCGGGCACGAATAGGACCAATGCTTATCCAGACGGAAGGGTAAATTGCCGCTCAATTCATGTTCATAGTGTTTGTTAAAGGTCTTCATCGAGATCCCTGTATTATGTCAGGTGCTACTTGCGTGTTGGCAAAAAACAATGATCGTGGCTTCAGCGAAAAATTAAGTGGTTTTTTTCCAACAGAACTTGCAGCAACACTGTATCAGGTTCTATGCCAATTCTTCATATTTTAATTTTGATTTAAACGGAGGGGTGGGTCTAGAATATACTCATTCCTGTTGCCGCCGTATAAACATCGTTTACGTCATGCGTGATGAATGGATGTGTGAAAAGGTTTGCTCGTGGAATATATTTATATTATTTGGATTTAATGCGTTTCCGGAATTTCTTGGACATTGCAAGGTCATTAAAAGAAAGATAAGTACTTTTTCTACAGAGTTGTGTAAATTTCAAAAACATCATTGTTATATCAAAACCTTCGCCTTGAAAAATGTGTTTTTCTTTTGTTCATTTATGACAAAAAATAAATAACAAGATGGACGACGACCTGGATTATTACCTGTTAGGCAATATAGGCATATCACATAAAGTCTAGAGTGCATTCTGTGAACTAATCCTGTATTAAACCCGTACTAATCACACATTGTGTACCTGTGGGAAATACGGTCAGTGATAAGTGATCAGTGATAATTATACCGCTGTTAACGGTAATTTGACGCATTCTGTTTACATATATACAGACAACGTAACAGGTCGTGCTGTTAAGTTGTATAGACAAAATGGATTCGGAATGCTTTAATGATGAAATGTTTGAACTGACACCAGTACTATTAACCGACAATACCGAAGTCAAAGGTTTTGTGTCTGCGGGTCGTCCATCACTATGTGACCCGGATGAGGACATATACCCGAACCTGGTGCTATACGACACCTTGAAGGAATCGGAAGATTTCCCGTACGGTTTACAAGCGGAGATGAAAAGACGTGGGTATACCCATAAAGGTGAAACATTCGCAGTTAAGCTGGCCAATGACATACGAACGTTGCTGGCATAAATCGAGGGGACGACTATTCTTTTCTTAAAGACCTAATAAGTACTTCCGACGAAAATTGTTGTCACAGTCGCGTAGCGCAGTTGCCCAGGAACTCCATGCGTCGATAACAACAACAACAACATGTATGTGCAGCAATAATGACGTCACTATACTTAAGAAATAGAACATCGTTTACTGTGAATTATCGTTTAATATATCACGGTTTGGAGTTCAATTGTAAACAATAATTTCGCGAGCCCGAAGGGCGAGTGAAATTATTGTTTACAATTGAACTCCAAACCGTGATATATTAAACGATAATTCACAGTAAACGATGTTCTATTTCTTTTCTAATACCCCTAAAATGTGAAAATAACGCACACATCTGAAACGTCGTTGCAGGCAGAACTACTCATGATGAAACAGTGCATGGTAGCAAACGAACGGATACGAGCTGAACAAATACAAAATTGTTACAAAGACAGTATTTAGCTTGAAAACGGACATACAGGCATGTTCTGAAACTGCCAAGGATAGTGCGAAACAAATAAACAGTTATGTCAGTGACCTAAAAAGAACTGAGCTTGACTCAGATAGAACTGAACTAATAAAACTGAGAGAATCGTTAGAGTATATTCAGGCTAGTTGTAACAAGGTTGTTGAGAGAGCCCTTTATCCATTACATGTTGACAACTCTCGTATTTCTACAGATGTATCAGATTTATACACTGTCGGAATAAGTGAGTTTGACACATTATTGGAACCTATTGATACGTTTGGTAACGTTGTAATGCCCACAATTAACAATATATATCGGCATGAAACAAATGCAGACGAAATTGCTGATTTTTTGTCAGGAAACGTAAGTGTTGAGGCTCTGGCATCAAGTCCCATTACAATGCACAATATTTCATCTAGTATTGGCTCTCCCGCTCAGTTTCCGAACATGTATCTGACAATAACCAATATTCAGCAGAATGTGTGGTTCCCGATATCAGACGAATCGAATGCAATGCATATTACTACTGTATTATCCCAGAACCAAGGGAGAAAACACAATTTTGTCAAAAATGTCAAAAGCGTAAGAAAGGCAACACAATAATAAATACTAATAATATGACGCGTTATACCAAAAATAGTCCGGTGACATTTTCAGATATTATGATCGCAATCGGTATCTCTAGTCGCCCACGTAAAAATGGTATTCCTGTGAGAATTACAAATCGTGACGCAGTAATGGATACGAGGAAGATTTCAGTGTATATGTGCGTAAGCGGACAAAGAGGTATTATGTAGGTGGCTTTAATAACACCGTTAATGAAAACAAAATTGCAAGTTATGTTAGTCGTCGTGTCCCAAAAGTAACAACAATAAATATATTCCCTTTCCGTCTTGTTCCCGACGAGGTTGTTATACAGCTTAATGTCGAAGCAAACGTGGATAGTGGTTTACTTGAAAATGACGGCTTCTGGCCACGCCACGTTGTGTGCAAACCTTGGTTATCGCGAAACCAAAATACTAAAATGCGCACTTATGGTGAGCGGCGCGAGCAGCAAAATAAACCATGGTCTGGGTGTAATGTGCAACAGTATAGCGGAAACAATCGAATGAAAACCGCTAACTACGAACACGATACTATTTACATGTACAATCGGGCCTCAGCTCTAGGTATACCTTTACAAGGTAACATTAACATTGAAGTATTCAGTTACACATAACTTGTCCACCCATGCTATTTATTTGTATACAAACGTGTGTAAATATTTAGCTTCATTCAACAATGTTTACATTTTAACTAACAACTAAATGTCAATACATAATGTGTAAAATGCCATCGTTGTGATTAACGTATAATGGTGATGCGTATTCGTTACAAATATACACGTAGATGTAAAACTGTAAAGAATACTGTGTTACATAATACACTGACATAAATAAGTATCTATAATGGTGTGCATGTGCAGATATTGTGAACGAAAGTATTCAAATGAATTTTTTATATCCGTTGTTAAGACCCACCCCGAACCACAACATACTCATTTGCGGGGAGAATAAGTGGGTTACCTATTTGGTAACTAACAACAAACAAAATATGCAAAACAACAAAACAAATACTGTCTGAATCCGGAGAATGTTTTCATTTCACCACATGCTATTGCTGAGTTTTATATAAATGCGACTACTACATAAACAATAGGAAGCAACCAACAACAACAACATACAACACTAGTTGTTGTTGCTGTTGTTGTTGGTAAAAGTAGTATCTACGTCATGCAAATAATACTTTTTGCAAACAAATTAGTAGCGATATAATATATGTTTCTTTCCGGGACTATCAAGAAATGTTCACATGATATGCAAGAGTTACATTTGTTAATTGATAATACTACAAAAAGGGTGGCCATGCATCTTTAAACCAGTATATAAATTATATGAAGTAATACAGTAAACTGTTACATAAACTATACGAAGACAGTAAACTACTACATTGTAAAAAGTCAGCGTTTTCTACCTATTTTCAACTTCCAAATAAACCATTAAAAACCAAATAAAAAACGCTGATTTTGCTTAATATATTCAAATACATGTTGTTTTACGGAGATATACTCAAAAAAATGTTTAATTATATTTAATAAGTAAATAATTAACAAGGTCAGCGTTTTCTCAAAGGTCAGCGTTTTTCTTACCAATTTTGGGTCAGCGCGTAGCTGACGTCAGCGATGAAAGTCAGCGAATTAGACCGACCCTTGTTATTGTATGTGTATGCAATGAACGACAACTCTGGGTAGAGATTGAAATGTATGTGTATGAAAGGAACGACAACTCTCGGTAGAGATTGACATTGTTAGTGAAAATGAAAGATGTTCATGGTAGGTACATGGAAATAAGTTTCCGTATTAAAGTGCGTGTTTAAGGGTTGACCCATTAACAGTTCGTCACTATGCTTTCCTCTTTGATTGTGCGATGACCCGACATGTTTTGAACCCTATGATGATCCCGAATGGGTTGTTAATGTTAAATCTACAAGCCGAGGTCCCAGTGAAGGCGGTATGAGCTATATGCTTAATTAAAGATATGAATGGGACATTTGAATACACTCCTTTTGGGGTGAATATATAAGTATATATATATAAGTATTAATATAAGTATTAATTAACTCTGATATCCTTTGACTGTAATACAATCTTTTTGGAATGAAAACATGACTATTGTTAATAATGTTATTAATGTCATTTGTTTTTGTCTCCGAAATGTGAATTTGATCAATCTGAGCAATATCCATACTGGCCCAGTTCAGCTCCTATTGAACTGAGCAGTTCGGCTTGTTAGGAATTGTAAGGACGTCTCGAGACAAACATTGACATCTTCATATTAACCATGTTATTAATTTTCATATAGTTTTCTTTATTGTATGTCAATTAATAAAATAGTAATTAATCAAGTGACGTCATACTGCCGGCCAGTATAATAGACTTTGCATTAATAACTGAGCCAATATGAATATGAACTTAACTAAATAGCAATAAGGAGTACAATATGAGTGTCTGAACAACTTCATGTAAAACTCTTGACAATAAAGTCTTTTATTTTATTGTTGTCTATGGTATTGATTGATTGAATGTTGTTTAACGGCTCATCAACACAGTATAGGTTATTTAGAGCCGCCCCAGAGAGAGGGGAAGGATACATAGGAATCCGGGAACCTGCCCTACTCTTATTATCGAATAGATTCCTATGGTTCTTTAACGAGCTTGGAGGATACACCGATACACGGGACCGCCCGGTTTACGTCCCCATCCGACGGACGAGGCTAAGGGAAAGTGTCTTGCCCACTATAGTATTGAGATGGAGCAACGAAAACAAACAAGAGAGAAAATAAGCAGAGTTTGGCTTGCACGAGTCTGTTCGTGAGAGGTAATATACGGTGCAATACCTCCCACACCCGCTAGCACCGCTTTGAATTAGTGGTATTCTAGTTTATCGCCACAATGATTGTGCTTAACATTGCCATTAGATGTTCAATCTTTTGGGATGTGTTGAATATTGATGTCAGAATTTGGGGAAATTATGTTCCTAGTTCTTCAGTATTACTGGTGTTTAAAAAAAAATTGCATTAATAAAGGCAGCTTTGCTAAGGTTAAAGAAAAGTTTGTATGTTTCGCATTTATTGTTGTATTGTATAGCTATTTTGTCAACTAGGTAAGTAACTTTTATTTTGGCTTTTTCCGTATGTTTGTTATGTTACTGATATAGTCTTTTAATTTTAGCATCGTTTGCAATTATACTGAGCAAAATAAATTTAGCACATAAAAAGCATGTCATTTTCATGGACGAGATACAAAGCCGTGTATGTTCGATGTCAATGATAACGTGACATAGATATGACCAATAATAACGCTACAAAGTCATTTGAAAACAAAATCGCTGATAAAAATGAAGCAAATATGATGGGAACATACTTGTATAAGTTATCTCGAAAATTGTTCTCATTTCAATGAAAAAGGACGTAATTTTAAAATTTCCAAATTTGGACTGTTTTTGTTTAAGAATAACAATCGTTTGTGAACACATTTCAGCGGATTTTAAACAATGACAGAATTGACAATTCTTGTCAATGCCAAACAATAAATTTGGTCAAAGCAACATTTTTGTATAATGAAATAAGTTGTTTTTAATATATGTGAGGTAACTCTGATACCTTAGAAAATAATAAAATAACACTTTTTTGTTTTTGAAAATCACATCCTTACTTAGCATTCTAATATCTTCAAACAATTATATCAATTGTCATATTTGTAATCCATGTCCCTAAAAAGTCGTGCTAAACATTTTTTGTTCAGTACATATTTTCTACATATGGCCATGAGGCTGACCTAAGTTGTTTTTGTAATATAGCTTTCCTTGTTTGTTCGTTCTCTTGTTGCTCTGACTTCTGCCAAGTCATTGCGTCCTTGTCGGCTCTCTTTTTACATTCTGAACGACTTTAAAAACGCATATATACATTACATTATTTTCGGTATTTTTCGGAATTACATGTTCATATACCAAATGTATTTTTGGCTTATCTTTTAATTTTCTGCCATTTAAATCTTAGTGTACTATCAACATTGTATTCGAGTCGACGATGGTCATGACTGTGCCAATATTGCGCGAATGCCTATTGTGAGGGTAGAGCTATCGTGATCTCGTTTTGGTTATTTTCACTTGAATGAAATACTTTCTTTTGTTAATTATCTCTTATTATACAGGTATATAATTTACGTAAACATTGGTTAATTTGGTTTTTGTTCCTCAAAGTTTTGGAAATGATACAACGTTTTTTAAGTCGTTCATTATATATACGAGTACTTAGATCTACTATTAGTTCTGCGTAGTTTGTTAAGGGGTGTATTATTGCGGGGCACTATAAAAAATATGGATTAAACTCTTAGTTTGTGGTACAGTACGGACCTACTGTGCCATGGTACAGTACGGACCTACAGTGCAATGGTACAGTACGGACCTACTGTGCCATGGTACAGTACGGACCTACTGTGCCATGGGTCATGTGTAGGGTGATGTGGTTTCTAAAGGACTATTTTTCTCATTGCTGTCCCTTTTGTCACTGACCGTCCTACGGCAGTACGACTATTATCAACCTGTTATGTTTGCAATGTCTCACACTTTGCTTTTGAATATATAGAGAGGTGAGACCTTAAATTACCTCTCATGAACAGACTCAATAAAACAGAGTCTGCTACTTTTCTCTCTTGTTTGCTTTTGCTGCTTCCAAGGGATCCCTTTACAGTATGTATTGACATTCACACAAGCCTTTGTTTAGTGCTGTGTGGCGACTGTAAAAGGTCGCTCCAACTACAAATCAGTAGTGTTATTACTTACTGGTCCTTTGGGATCATCAAGCCCGATCTGTGTGGTAACATATTTATGTTCATTTAAAACGAAATCAATACACAACAATAGATATTTACAATTCACACATTGCAATATCTGTGAAAAGCGAGAATAAGATTTATTTTGATGACGTAGAAAACTTTTGAACAGGTAAATTAATCCACAGGTAAATGTATTTATCAATTATCTGGCAATAGTTGTGCAACTATACAATTCAGATTTACTTCAGTGGTAAAAGTAGTATCTATGTCATGCAAATAATACTTATTTTTACATATAACTTAGTAGTGATTTTAATTGATAATACTACAAAAAGGGTGGTCATTCACCTTTAAGCCGATGATCTGGGCTGGCGTGAGAGATGTTGCACCTTATATTACCTCTCATGAACAGACTCGGTTTTCGAGTCTGCTACTTTTCTCTCTTGTTTGAGTTTGTTGCTCGCAAGGGATCCACTTATCAGTATTTATATATTTCTACGTGGTTGCTTTTACGCTCCATAGTCAGAGGACGAATTCCATTCTGTTTAATTGTATATATATATAGTAATTGACCCATGAAAAGGATACTAATGCTATACTACCTATAACGTTTAATATGTAGGTGTTTCCTATCATGAATACGTGAGCCTTTCCAAGTTTTGAGCATTTTTTCTGTTTTTGATCAGGTGTTTGATTTTGTTTGTGAGACTGGAAAAGTATTCGTTTGGTTTGGTTTGTTTGGTGGTGTACTGATCCAGCCTCTATCTTACCCTAGTGTCATCCAATAAAACGGGACAGTGTAACTACAGAAACCCCCGCCATACTAGGTTCTCTGACAAACTTAGCTTCCGCCAAGACAATGAGCACTTGCTTTCTATGGTCAAATATACATGATAATCTTTGTGTTTAACGTATATTGCCGAGTAATGCTGCCTTATTTGTTAGAGGGTATAGCCTGGAGGGATTCCTTATTTTCACCGTTTAATTGGGATACCAAAACGGTAAGAATAAGTGCTGGTGCAGGCCTTGTCTTGAGAATATTCTTAGACTTAAGCCCAAGTATGCAAATTTTAATTACGCATATTTCTATAAGTTTAAAGGATAAACGTTCATAAGAAGCTGCTATGTATAAATATGATAAATTATAATGAATATCAACTTCATACGATTGTTTATCTATAGTCAGTTGCAAAAGAAAGTGAGTTTTGTTTAGATTTAATTGTATAAAGTATTTTTAGAATTCAATTGACAAATTCCAAAATGAACATGCCATGTTTGGTACCAACGTTTTTATCATTTCATTGCCTATATCATGTTGTCATTTGTTTTTCAATAGGTTGAATCATTAAGGGACTGTCGCTTGATAAAGAGGATAGGGTGTAAAGTAACATTTTCAAAGTGTCCAGTTTATTTTGCAACTGCGTATATGAAGGTCATGGGAATATTTGTGAATGAAATTTTAGTACTTGAGCTCAAGTCTAAACATAGTCTGAAGAATGATGGTGAATTCCAAGCCAGTTTAAACCCCTTAGCGGCACTTTTGCCACTGACAGGTCCTAGCCGCTGTTCCTAAAATGTCAAACGTTATGTTTGTGGAGTGGTATACTTTGCTTATATGTATCCTTGTAAATGTTGTTTCATTTGAATGCTCGTGTTTTGGTTGACTGTGTTCTGTGATTGCTACATTTTCTGTTCGACTGATGTATCTGCTTTCTGTAGGGTCCAACGTTTACAGATCATCCATATGATTTTCATGGGGAAAAGTGTGATTGGTTTATAATGGAAACCAACGAATAAAGTTTCAAACTCAAAACGTCTTGTTTTTTATAATTTATTCAAAACAAAATTTAAGTAAACATATCATTGAAAGCATGTTATACTAGGGTAGTAAAGTAGAGCTGCCTAGTTTAAATACAAAACCATGAGTTAGCAAACTGATAACCTATGTATATATGTAGTATAAAACTATAATTTAGAAGAATACCTGACATGTTATCTACGTTACTGTTATCACAGCTTTATAGATACCCACCGATGTAGTTGTTATACATATTTCAAACCAGTGAAGAATGCCCTTTTCAGAATGAGATTGTGATGACGTCTGCACCTAATTAGTGGACCCTAAAACTACAATCAAAGCAGTGCAATCAATTTGTTTTGGACGTTAATGCAGTATAACAAAATCGCTGCACTGTCACATGTTGTACATGAATGCAAGTTAATAGTTTTTGTTTGACATCGTGCAATGCCCGAATGTTTCTTTGGTTTATTGTGAAACCTTTACGCCATAATCGGGATGCAGAGAGTTTATGTGGGTGTAGATTTACTGAAGTTTGACCTTGGTTAGCTCCACATCATTATCGATTCGAATACAGTTGATGGTCTTCTCCGACAGTTTTTGTTCATATTCCAGTAAATGTTCGCCATTCACCTTTACCTGAAGAGAAAAAACAAGTAATCTATTGTTATAATAAACTCATACAACTGAATGTCTTATTGCATGAATGTTGTACTGTATGATGTGTGGTCAATCTTCCTTTTTGTTTAAAAAAGAGTATGATAATGGACCTTTGGAAACGGCCAAAAACGACAAATACGAAATATTGCAGTCTCGGTTTGTTTGAGACTGTTCATGAGCGGTAGTGAAATATGCTAGCTACCGCTCACGCCCTCTAGCCCCGGGTTGAGCAGAACTCAATATTAATAAAATAGTAAAAAAATATAACCATCCCGAAGATGGCATGCATATGGTCGTATCTTGCCATCCTACCCCCACCCCACCCCACCCAAAGGAGAGAAATAAAATGAGATCGACGTGACTGGAAGTTTAACATTTCGAATTCGAAACTAATAAAAACCAATTGCCCAAATGAACATAAAATGACTACCTAATAATTTTAGTTTTAAATATACTTTGGCTCCCGGCTGCCGGAGCAGTGCATTTCTTTTCACATCGGGGACTTTGTTTGAACAAACTCAGTAAAGTATAAAAACAACTGCCAACATATTTCTCATGTGGTTCTTGGTATGGTTCTTGAGAAGAATATCGTTAAGACTTTTCCAAATATTTAACATCTACGTAACGTACGAACATGGGACACCCGGAACTGGACCATTATTTGAAACCTGGCATTTCATATAATCCGACTTGACAATTAATGGTAGATGGTTTGTTTCTCGAAAACAAATAATATCAAAATATGTCAATGTATTTTGAGAAGGTTTGTTCCCCATATTACCACTAGCACCTCATGTGTACGACCTGTGTGCTCCATATGAATGCAACATATAAAAGTCTTTAGCTCTGTAGGTTGTATGAGTATTGTGAAGAGTTTTCCTATACATCTCTGTATAAAAAGGCACCCAGGGTGGGGTATTTCATATAAACACATTTGGTAGTTTAAGGCATAACTATCATTTCTAAAATGAATGTGAAATGTTATTACAACTTGTGACATCTGGGGCGGGGCCTGATTTCAAACTGCGGACTTTTAGTACGAATGCTTTATACTATGTACAATGGGTCTTGAGAAAACTATCGACACTCGTTTTAAAACCTTGAACAATGTTGATCTAATGATAATCCATGTGAAGTTGTTTTAACATTATCAGATGCACGCACCTTTCATCACAACAAGGATGTAGACTGATAATGACCACGCACATCCTTCAGACGTAGTGTTTTTGTTTCTCAAATGATTTTCAGAAGTACGGGTATTTTTATTTACAATTTACGTCAGGTACATTTGATGATGCCTGCAAATACCGAAAAATCTGTATTTTTCAACAATCATACCAGACAACAAAAGTGAATATTATTCCAGTCCTATACATACAAATATCGATGCTGATAAATTGTTTCTTTTACAATATATATACATTATACCTTGAATGAGTCTTCCTCTACAAAGATTTTGATATTGAAATCTTCCTCTGTGTCGAAGGGGAAGGAAGCATCACCATCCTCCTCTGTTCCCCAGGACCCATGCTTCTTGTGGTTGGTTACGATCTTTCTCTCGGAGTCGCCGAAGTTGAACCTAAAATCCAACACGAATGCAACCTCTTCCGGCTCTGATTCGGGACCGGTCTGCATGTAGATGGTGAACCTGGATAAGGTAACCATCATTCATTAAATAGTAGAGAAATTTAGAGTTGGTAATAACCAAGTCCAACACAAAAGAAGGAGCAAAGAATCGCTTGAGAGTTGTCAAAACTGGCAACAGTAGAGACGCAACTAGTGAAAGTGGGGATGAAGATCAAACTGGCAAATTTAGGGTGAAAACTGGTAAAAATAGGTTTTAATACCAAACTGCGAACAGGCAGTGACAAAACTCGTGAAAGTGGGGATAAATGCCAAACGGGTAAAAGTGGGGACCAAGCGTACACTGGTGAACGTGGGGATAGGTCAATATGGAGAAGTTGGGAGAAATATGGAGAAGCTGGGAGAAAGGCAAACAAACTGGTGAAACTGGTGAAAGTGGGGACAAAGGCCAGAATGGTAAAAATGAGAACACATGCCAAAATGGAGATGTTGGGACAAAGGCCAAAAAGAACTGGTGAAAGTGGGGCGAAATGACTACTGATTTCATCGGGGGACAAATGTCAAACTGGAGAAGTTGGGACAAAGTCCAAACTGGTGAAATTAGGGTAAACGACTATTTGTAAAAAGTAGGGGAAAAGTCATAACTGCATGGTGACAGTAGGAACACAATAAAAGACAAACTATGAAATGATCAAGCTGCTGAGCCATCCCACTCTATACTAATACAAGTATTGACTGCTGCTGAAGTACAATTATGTAGTAGCGGTAGTAGCGGTAGTATAAGTAGTAGGAAGTAATTACCTGCTCGCGCCTGCTGGGGCCCTGCCCTTGATGCTGATCTTCTGGATCCATTCTGTGTCCATGAACGACACAAATGGGACCGACTGAAATAATGCAAGTAAAGCAAGGTTAGCATGGCCGTTAGAATCTCTAACAAATTAGACTGGCATGAGCACTTGCCATCGACAATTAATGTAAGTATTCAGCTTCAGTTCCAACAGACGATTCATATATATATATATATATATATATATATATGAGTTTATATGACATTTGTCTCGTATCGGAACAACATGAAAGTTATAATGTCGTCATTCTATTTGTGCTCGGATAAAAGGTTTTCTCGTGCAAATTTGGTATTCGTTTTTTGGTGTGTTCCGTGGGTATATATACCGGTACGGGCTATTGTTCTGACCACTTGATCAATTGTATTAAGGCATATACTATAGTTTGTACCCTCCCACCACCCTTCATTATGCAGTAATATTTGTATATATATTTGTATATAGTGTTGTAATTTTGTACAGGTACCAGTATTCAAGCCTGGTTACTGAGGACATTATGTCTGTCTTCGGTTAGCACCATAAATCTAGATGTGTATCTCTCTACAGGGCTAACGCAGGCTAATGCTAATGATCATAATTTATGGGTTAGCATCCCTTATTTGGGAGATGCTCTATGAACCAGGCTAATGCTAATGCTACATGATTTATGTGTTAGCATTCCTTATTTGTAGATGCTATAAGATTGATGAGTTAGCATGCTAATATTTACGACCATGCTAACCCCTTATTTGGAAGGGACCTTATAAAAAGGGAGGGTTTTCATTGTTCGTGGCTTTTTCCGTGGCTTTTTCCTGGATACAAGAGATCAGTAGTTATGTGAGAGAGACACTATCATTATTAGTAAACTGTTGTAAATATTAATTCACCATTATAGTTGGTAGCATGTAGAAATAAAGTTATAGAATATAGAATTGGACTATCTATTTCTTTCTACCTTTTGAAGTGAAGAAATTGTAAAAATAGGGATACTATATATACCAGGAAGATATTGTTTTCAAAACCGTAGAGAGCTATTTATACATGATACTAATTATGTTTTCTATGGAAGTGGTATTTTTATCTCATTTTTACATATACATGTATGGTTATCTCCATGCATGTATACATATCGCCTATTTGTGGAATAATCGTTTTTACATCTGTTTTAATGAAACTTGTTAGTCTTTCTCAGGATTATTCCTTCCATCAGCCTTTCCTGTAACGGGAGGACCTCTCTCTTCTCGCGATTGGACTTGATCAGATCATAACGTTATTTTTGAAATTCTATGTTTATTATCTGCATGAATACATTCATATATTACCTACGATTGCTTTCTGTTGTTTTTTTTATATGCTTGAAGATAAGAGAATAACTGATTTACTCACGACATTAAGAGTGAGTAAGATATTATTTAGAAACTATTTTGTTCTTTAACGTGTATCTTCTACATACTCTCAGAAATCATACACGTCTTACTTTAAGAGTAGAGTCTTCTACAACTTATGGCGTTATTACACCATTGCGTTTGTGCCTCCGTGGTTAGTCAAATAGTGCCTTATAAAAAACTTTCCTTTCCTTACTACTGATAAAAAATGCGCTCTTTTGATTGCTATTTGCTTTTTGTTTGCTATAATTCATCCAAATGATGTATTGGGAACATTTATTAGAGTTTGTTTGAGATATTTAATAATAATTGACAAAGACAGTAAAGCGAAAGTAGAAATAGTGTAATCAATCTGTGACGTGTCAAAATAGAATGTGGAGTCATTCTACAGATTGGCTTTACAATTGATTGTATTGGATTGATACACGAAGACCTGTTTTTTTATTGCATTTTTATATTGCCGGACGCTCGATCGTTTGATTGATATGTGTTTTAAAATTGTCTACGGAGAAAAATGCGCATTTTTTGTCTCTTGACGTACATTCGTCCTATATAAAACGAAGAAGGAAAATCAATGGTGCAATGACACCTTATGAACTAATGATCCCACAACCACGTGGTTGCTTTTATGGCCACTTCACTCGTGTCTTGTAACCGTTATCACGTTTCCGTTTTTCAATGAGCTAATATTATTTACAAAATACTTAATCTGTGGCTCATCAAAGCGTTACATGTGTCATGATGAGCGTAAGTTTAACCCAATGATAACCGTTTCAAACATGTCAATTTATCTTTTGAAATTCTAATAAATGGTTTATCAGCTCAACAAGGTATCAATTTCGCAGAAGGTGGGGAGTTTAGAATGAGCATACATCCACCAAGATGCATTATGGGACTTTTGTGATAAGCGGAACATGCTCATGTGTATAGTTCCCAGCACCCTAGCCAGGAATTCGTGTCGTCTCCATGGTTTAACGAGTTGGCAGTTTGATATATCATGTGTTCATGGCCAGGTTGGCAGGTGCATATCCATATACACTTTTATGGATATGTGCAGGTGCGATCTTTGTGTTATATTTTGTTTCCTTGTCTACCGTGTTGGAAGGTATTGATTTATATCTCTAATGTCGTTTCAATTGGTATTAGCAGGAGCACCATAATTACATGTGTCGTTAACATCATGGAGATTCCCTTAAAGGGCTTGATGAACTATTTTCAAACACTATTTATTAAATAGGGCTCTGAAAAACTTGAAAATAGCTGTAAGAATTACAAAAATGCCATGAAAAACAAAGGAGATATGACCTATTGAACATTTGCAAATACATAAATGGAGGCAGCCATCTTTGAACGATGACGTCATCGCGCTATTTTGCCATATATGGCATATTGACAAAAAACATTTTAAAGCAAAAAAGTCACTGCAAATTGATTAAAAATAAATATACAGATGTAAAATGTATAAATTGTATGGTTATTTTTCATTTGCAGTGATTGTGCTTGCTTTAAAATACATTTTGTCAATATGCCATATATGGTAAAGAGGCGCGATGACGTCATCGTTCCAAGATGACAGCCTCCATTTATGTTTTCTTGCAACTTTTCAAAAGGTCATATCTCCTTTATTTTTCATGGCATTTTGATAATTCTTTCAGCTGTTTTCGTTGTTCAGAGCTCTTTAAAATATACCTTGTTTAAAAATAGTGCATGAACTCCTTTAAGACTACGGACAGCACTTTCTGATCATACATAAACTTTGAAATTGTATTTCATTGTTCTATACAGTACCATGTTATGCCTTTCTGTCTCTTATCCTCATTTCGTTATTTATATAATTATTTTATATTTAGGATTGCATGTAAACCTCCGAGGAGTAGTCGAATGTAGATCCTATAATAACAAATAATCCCCCTTTTATGTTGGAAAAGGGCATTATAACTAGGAGGAAATAGCCTTGGAGTTCTATTCGTTTTGATGTTGTGTGTATACGAAGTGTATTAACAGGTTTTACTGGATTATTGGTGAAGACTTTCCAAATTTCGAATCTATGTATACACTTTGTGAGCAACTATCAATGAAAACAGCTGTACCCTTGACCTGTTTAGTAAACAAACAAGAGCTTTCTTATATGTCTTGTAACCACACCTTTTCTGGTGAGGTGGTTTTTCAAGTGGAAAACTACTTTTCTATGTGAACATCACACTGCTGCATTATCCATACTTGAGTTAGTTGAAACAAATCATTAATATGTGACATTTTAACACTGGTGTCAATGGTGAAAAACAATTGGTGGTTTCATACCTTTACCCATGTTTGTCACGATATCGTGCACAAACTTAACCTGTTATATTTGTTCTGTATTGCATTTATGTGTTTGTGCTACAAACAGGACATTATATCAGGTATACTGTGATGACATATTCAATAATGTCCCGTTTATAGAGACGTTTAGAGATTGGGAATATAACTCCTCAGTAAAGAGGTTGTCAAGAAGGCAATCAATAATTTGCTGATAACGTTCGACCTAGACAAAAATCTCATTTACAACTTTATGAAAATTTAAGGCATGTACTGTACATATATATATAAACAGCTTAAAATTGGGGTGAGGTAGGGGTTGGGGGGATACATTAAACTCGGCTGCGAATGCATGGGTGTGCTCTGGTATGAAAACGTCATTCTACATGTTTGAGTGTTTTCTTAAAACGTATTTGTTTTCGATATATAGTATGGAGGATTTTAATTATTTTGAAGATAACTAGTTCCAGAGAATGGCTTTTTATAATGCAATTTATTGAGACGTAACACCCAAGTTCCGACAGAGCGTGAACAACTGCCACGACTACCTAGTTATTACTTGCTGGTCATTTGGGATCAACAAGCCAAACCATTGTTTTAAGGTAGACAAACGTCTAGAACAGTTCTTCTAAAAAAACGTTTGACGCAGCAGCCATTTTACCGAGTTTCTGGTATCGTTTCTGATTGGTTGATATAGCCGCACCTTCTATCCAAGATATACAGAACGGCAGAAAGACAATAAATTAATTAATCAACAAAGAAGGAAACCTTATCATTATATGTATATATATATATATATATCGACGAACTAAATGTGGATAGTCAAAACTACTTTAATAAAATAATAATAATTACGGACACGTGCTTCCGGTTTTAAATTTGTTTCTGCACAAACGGTCAATACGTTTGTATTTACAATCAAGCGTCGACGATGATCAAGAATACTATAGTGGGCGTGAAAGGTGTAGCACCTTATATTACCTCTTATGAATATACTCAATAATGAATATACTCAATAATGAATATACTCAATAATGAATATACTCAATAAAACTTGTCTCTCTTTTTTGTGTTCTTCCCCTTTTGAGTATTTATTATTATACATAATTTTACAGCACAGCTCATCATGTCGATAACTTTCTGCTACTATCAAAAAAACCAAAGGGTTCATAATGTATGATGTATGTAGACTAGTTTTAATATAATTAGCATGCCACAATGGCAACATGACGATGACGCGTATTTGGAGGAATACAAATTGTATACCTCTCTTCCGAGATAGGACCTAGTATTGCACGGGAACCTTGGCCCAAATTCATCAAAGTTTTGAACGCAAAAATTAGACTCAGACTCAAAATCTCATTTTTTGGCAAACCCTATCAAATGTATGGGTAAGAATTGTGATTTTCAGACATTTTCTGTTAAATTACCTTTAAAATTACTCGTTTCTGTAAGCAAATAATTTATAGTAATTTGCTTGTAAAATTGTTTTTATTTGGAATTAAAAAAATTGAGATTTTGAGTTGAGTCCGATTCTTGTGATCAAAAGTTTGATGAATATTAGGCCAGATTAGATAAAATATTTAGAAGGAGTTTTATACATATCCATATTATTTGGCATGCCCATGGACAAATTCTTAGCCTAATCGATGCGTATATCGATTGGATTCAAAATTATATAGACCCGGAGTTCTTATGTTATCGGTTATATTTGGAATTTTATGGAATTTAATGTAAACCCGCAAAACTAAGTATTCTGTTCAAACCGGTTTTACTTTAATCAGCATCGTAGCCATGCGGGTTGTTTAATTGAATGTAAACTTGTAAGGGGATTTAGTTATGACCAACTGGAAACTGTCCCAAGCTATAACTTACATTAGAGATCATAATAAAAAAATTGGTGTCCAAGTCATAGTTACGATTATTTTAGACCCACAGCGATTGGCCAGGGTAGACTTCCACAGCTCGTTTGAGTTTGTAAAACTACATTGCTCAGTGAAGCAATCGGTCAAATTTTCTGTCGAGTAAAATCGGCGTTTGACTATCGCTTGAGTGAAACGGGACATGTGCAGTGAAGCAGTCTAAGGCGGACCAAAGACCATCAGATGGCCAACAAAGTGCAGAGGATGGTAGGTCTAATACCTTTGTTAACATCACTCATTTTGATTTAACCGTCAGAAAGGCTGGACGCTATCGTGCACTGGTGAATGCAATGTACTATATATAACAAAATGTTGATACCACATGTATATGCCAGAGATATCGACATAACTTGGCTCTTTTTCAAAAAGTGGTCAGACTGGACAAAGTCCGAGCGTGCGTCATATGTGTCGCCAGATTTACAAAGTCGCGCATATTTGAACATTGAATTGGCCGCCCTATCTCATGAATGCCCAAACTGGCAGGTTGCCAGGTTGAAATTGTGCGATTTTGTTTTACACGTATTTTAGATTCATTCACTCGTCAACGTCAACCCCTGTCTATATTGATTTGATTTATAAACGGAAAAGCCTATATAATACTTGACAACCAAGCAAGAACACAAATATCTTAGCTGCGAGAATCATTGCTCGTTTGGTTTAACATTAAGCTGCCCCATGTGGTTCCCGGGGGCCCCCGTTTGGTCACGGGGGCAAAGAATAGGGCCACTGCAGATACTTTTGGAGGGGTAGGCAGAGGGGTAGAATCCCATCCAAATTCATGTTCATTTTATCATTTTTTGTTCATGTTCATTAAAGGTCTTCATCATGATCCCTGCATTGTTTCAGGTGCTATCTCGCTCGCATCAAAAGAGCAGTGGCAGAAAAACAATAAACGTGGCTCCAGCGTAAATGGAGTTTCTACGATAGAATTTGCAGCAACTCTGCAGTTCAGGGTGAGAAGGTTCTAGGCCCATTTTCCATATTTTATCTCGATGTACATGGAAGATGAGCCTGGCATGTTCATGCCTGTTAGGCGCCATATAACCTTTTCAGGTGTTGGTGCGCCTTAAAACCCAATTCAATTAACATAAAGCTATATCTCCACTCGTTCGAAAAGTAGTTATAGTATGCAGAACAATTCATTCCGTAACTTCGGCGAAGACATAACGCAATGCCTGCCTAAACATCCTATTGGATTGACATCCATGCATGGACTATTGGTCATAAATATGTACTCAATTGAAATACGATGGTGTTTAAGGCAGGTATTAAATTATTTCTTTAAAAAAATCAAAAAAAAATCGGAATGCTATACCTACTTTGCGAACGGGTATATTCATAGCTCTGTGTTAAGTACCGAATATAAGAACCATACGCATAGCTAAATAATATATGACAGTTGAACTGACGTGGACCAATTTCAGACGAAAGCTTCTACTGGGACGCACTAAATCATAGAAGATGTTACATAGTAGATAGTATAATCATGAAGATTGTGTGCGTAAAGGCGATGTCTGCCTCACGAAGTGAGCCCTGATCACGGTACGCGGACTGCTGGGGCGTACTTTTGGCGTATGTCACGAAAATTAGGCTTTGCAGTAGAAAACCTAGGAATAGTTTGCATTCTATATTTGCTTGCCTGAAGTTCTTTCAGTTACACATTATTCTACCTGATTCTCACATACTTTCTAACATCTGACTGTCCTAGCTAAACCGGATCATCCGATTATTAGATAGATAGCGAATTGGTTATGCAACGAACCCGGACTCATCCGGTTAATTTAATTTCACGGCGTAATTAGATAGATAGAGAATCGTAATGCAATAAATCATTTCGAAGTTCAAACAACACAAGCCCAGACAGCAAACAATGTAACGGATAGTATAGTGTGGCCTTCAAATATAGGTCAGAGAGATAACGCCAACACACCTCATTCATTGAATAGTGGAACATGTGAGAACAAGTTTAAGCTTTGGCGCCAAACGATACTTGCTTTTGGTTTTATTTGGCGATCTCGCGCGGTTTATAATTTACTGATGGTTTTATTTGGCGATCTCAAGCGGTTTATAATTTACTGATGGTTTTATTTGGCGATCTCGTGCGTTTTCATCCATGTGTTATAAAAACCGAAAGACATAGAGGATACTTTTTTTGGATTTTGTGCGTGATTCGGCAAAACCTACTGACATTGACAAATAAACGATAAAGTTTAAAACTTCATGTTTCATTTACACTCATTCACAATGAAACTAGCAAAAGCATGTCACAGACATTCTTATCATAATTTTCATCAACTTTGAATTGTCAGATGTGAAAAAGCATGTGCCCAGCGAGAAATAGGACCTTTCCAAGTACTGGACATAGGCCCTTTCCAAGTACTGGACATAGGACCTTTCCAAGTACTGGACATACAGAAACTTCAAAAGAAATGTTGCTTCTTAAAATGAGATCACTCTCCGTAAAAATGGATGTCTCAAACAACAACTCTTTCTTTAACACATATGTTTTAATAGTTAGATGCCTTTCCTCTGTATAAAAGTCAATTTCATACAAGAGTCTTGATGATACAAAATCAGTGGAAAGTCCTCGTCATGATAATATGATTTTATTTGCATTGCATTTACAGACCATTGCATTTACAAAAAAAAGCTGTCACAAGGTAAAAGTATTTTACGTGACAACTGTGTTCTCGTTCTCTCCTTGGTTGTTTTTGATGTAACAACTATTTATCTTGTGAGTTAAAAAAAAGTACAAGATTAGCCCTTTAAGTTTGTATTCAGGGGCGTAGCGTCGTAGCCGTTTAAGTCATTTGGAATGCTGATATAATTGCTCATAAAACAAATAAAGTAACACTGTCACGTAAAATGCAACTGCCAAAACGACAGGTTTTCTTCAAAATAGTATAAATAGACAAAGATGAGTTTTTAAAAGTGACCATGTATAAAATAACTTTCCTAATACAAGTGTACTTTTAATATAGGTAATTTAAAACAATTAAAGAACGTACATTTTTCACTTTTTCACCGTCAAAAAAAAAGCAGGTTCATTGAGAATGCGTGTTAATGTTGACTGATTAAAGCACGCCCATATCCACCACACCCATATCCACCACTTAAACATTCAGTTTCAAACATTATTATTTATTTATAATGCACAAAATCCATAACAAACGATTAAAAGGATTGCTCAAGCTACATCAGCCCAGCTTGAAATTGTGGTTGCCTGAATCTTTCGTGTATTGAAATTACACATGGCAACCGCATGCATGGTTACTGATGCTCAAGAGCCAACATTCAAAAGACGAGTTCTATTAATCTGTTCATCATTTAAATCTAAAGGCGTTTTTAAACGAGAAATAACTGGCTTTAACTAGTCTTCAGTCCGTATAATACTGTTTTAAAGATACATTAAGAGCATTGCAAACAAGTGTGTATGTTTTCGCTTAAACTGTTGCGTATATGCCTATATATAACAACAAAATAAAAAATAATAATAATAAAAAAGCATTAATTGAAGATTCTTTGCGTTTGTGGATGTTAAGAATATGGGGTGAAAAATACATGACGGTTGCCGAATTTCCCTAACACTGAAAGTCGGAAAACTCCTTATTAGACGACTAGAAATGATAATGTATACATCGTCTTAAAGAAGCTAGTATTTAAACGCTTGCAAATGTATTTATTACTTATGTATTCTGCCATAATAATGCCATAACAACATCAGAGTAGATAATTATAATCTCTTTTTTTGCCACATGCATTACGATTACATGATAGCATCACATACTTAGGAAATAGTTGCGTTACTAAAATGACAAAAAAATTCAAACGTTATTTTATATCCCTCTTCAACTAAAGTGTACACTTAAAACTGAACAGACTCTGCTATGGAACTTATAAATCAGTCAAAAAGCTGTTCAATCCAATATGAAGAGCAGCTTAATTATTTGCACAATTCAAAGAAAGAGTAGTCTAATTAATTTAGGAGAAGCCAATTCAATTGAAGAGATGTTTCTGTTAATTTTGGCAGTTTCCATACTTTTTAAGAGTTTCCATACTTTTAAGAGTTTCCATACTTTTTAAGAGTTTCCATACTTTTACCTTTTAAGAGTTTCCGTACTTTTTAAGAGTTTCCATAATTTGTAAGTGTTTATTTTTAAGATTTTCCATACTTTTTAAGAGTTTCCATACTTTTAAGGATGGATACGATTATGATATACAAATGCAAAATCTACTTACGGGGTTTTCAACAGTTCTGACCATGTTTACAGGTGTCCGTCTGTCTGCGGTGAGATGTAGGTACGTCAAAGAGTGTCACACAACTACTAAACTTGAAGGGCTTTCTCATCAATATACGCACAGCCACTCCTCCAATCTGTTACTGGGCGATAATTGAGGCCCGCATAATGTTGAAGGGAACTAAACTATACTCGTTTATTCCGATTTACTGTAACATATTCTCGTTCGTCAAAATAATGAATGAATGTATGTTGTTTTAAAGCCATAGGTCATAGGTCATAGCGCGTTGTAATGGGGAGCAAAAAACTGACAATAATGGAAATGAAGGTACTAGTATTCAGTTGAAACCCATGGCCTTCGCTAAAACATAGCAAAGATACATTTCCCATAACATTGACGGGTGGTTGTTTAGACAGAGAGCACAGATATAACAGTATTACAGAAAGGTTTTTTGAATTGAATTGGGTTTTAAGGCGCACCAACACAAGAAAGGTTATATGGCGCCTAACAGGCATGAACATGCCAGGCTCATCGAGATAAGATATGAAAAATGGGCCTAGAACCTTCTCACCCTGAACTAGAGAGTTGCTGCAAATTCTATCGTAGAAACTCCATTTACGCTGGAGCCACGTTTATTGTTTTTTTGCCACTGCTCTTTTGATGTGAGCGAGTAGGCACCTGAAACAATGCAGGGATCATGATGAAGACCTTTAATGAACATGAACAAAAAATCATAAAATGAACATGAATTTGGGGGGATTCTACCCCTCTGCCCAAAGGGATCTGCAGTTGCCCTGCTATTCTTTGTCCCGCAACCAAACGGGGCCCCCGGGAACCACACGGGGCATTACAGAAAGGACACTCACAAAAAGGACACTCAAGTGCTCAGCTTGGTGTATGACTGGATTTATCAACTCTGACACTGGAAAAGTATACATCTAATTGGATTCCAGCCTCTGTTTGTAAAAATAAAATCGCGACGTTCTGCCAATTCGTTTTAACCCTTATCCCGCTACATATATATACTGGACTGTTCTTTCTTTGAATTAAGACCATTCCATTTATGTGGGGGGAAATGACTGATCAGCAGACGGACATTGGAAACCCTGGTCAGCCTGTGAGTTACTCGTAGGGTTAAGAAGTTGGCTTCCATTCCAAAGAAATTCCTATATAAATATATGTAAAACTATCTAATTATTATGTAACCTGTTAGCGGCCATCTTAAATGATTGTTTGAAGATAAAATAAAGGTCCCAAGCGAACATGGCTTTTAGGAATGTCCATTTTTGATCACGTGATCTCGTGTAGTCAAGGGTGGACGAAATCGAAGACCAAGGGAGGGTTGCTGGGGGCGGTCCTTAAATTTGCATTGGAGCCGATCTGAAAGATTTGTGGATGTCTACCAAAACACAATCAAAATGTTTTTCAGATGCATATACATGTAAAGTAGCACTTACGGTGCAAGTCCCATGTTTTGGAACTCCTTTTCTGTCAGGTTTAAGTTTGGCCTGGAAAACTGGACGACTATCCTAGTGGTTTTGGTGTATTCTGGAATAATAGGTAAGTTTAATATGTATATATGAGACAAGTATAAATCAAACTGTGTTATTGTGGCCACCTTGTGGATTCTCGGGGTGGAGAGACAATAGAACTTAGAATACCACATACCCACCTAAACACAAAACTCATTTAAAACTCATCGTCCAAGCGCTTTGGCTTAATATTCGGGGTGGGGTGTGGTGGGGGGAGGGTAAAAAAAATCAGTCATACATTGACAAAACGAACTGTAGTCGGAAAATGCATGCCCTACTGAATTAAACTAAGGGTCAGTAAAACGCAATATGTATGGAGGCAATAGTAAAAGCCTGTTAAAACACGTGACATGTAATAGCCATATTGCATTGAATTGAATTGAATTAGGTTTTAAGGCGCACCAACACATGAAAGGTTATATGGCGCCTAACAGGAATGAACGTGCCAGCCTCGTCCTCCATTTACATCGAGATCAAATATGGAGAATGGGCCTAGAACCTTCTTACCTGCAGAACTGCAGAGTTGCTGCAAATTTTATTGTAGACACTCCATTTACGATGGAGCCACGTTTCCACGTTTGCATATAAAGACCTTGAATGAGCATGATAAAAGATGAAAAAATGAATATGAATGCATATTGAACACGCATTTTAAATGTTAAGTTAATAAACCATCATAAGGGCCTCCAATCTTGTGCGCAATATAATGCGGGTTACGATAAAGGTGAGTTGGGCGTTTTAAAGCAGGGATAGGATTATTAATGGCGTATCGATCTAGCGGTTATCTGGATAAACACTGATGTCAAGGGTATCCGCCATATATGGAATGGTTTACTGGTGATGATAGAGCGAATGATAACAACCTAACACCGACCCTCAAACGCAACTATAGTATGTACTATCTAAATGACTATAATAAATATGTATATGATCGAATTTAAATTGAGAACCAGTCGCAAAACTTTTAAATTTCTTTGGGTCAGATCTTTATTTGCCTTTTCGACCTTATCATTGTTCGTATTTATATTAGAGACGTTTACCAGATTTGATTTGAAAATTACTAACAATTTAACGTTACCTGTAATAAATGATAAGTTCTCAAGCTGGCAATATTCCAAACGATATCAAAGTGCATAGGCAAGCATTGAACGAAATGAAAATCAGAACAATATTTACAGTCACTTGATATTTACAGTTCTGTTGAAAGAAAATAGCATCTTATTTCGAAAACAACAACAACACAACTGCATACACCGCACAGGGTGTGCCTCAGTAGGAAATGGTTATTCCGCGGTGTGAAAATACACTGACGATATTTATCTTTCTTGCACGTCTTCGTTCAAAACCGCATCAACGCCGAAAAGTTGCGAATCAATTCTTACAAGTACATTTCAGAGTCGATTAAAGAAACTAACCCGCCAAATAACTGCAAAATTACACAACAAAACCGCTTATTAAAACTCAGTCCAGGTGTTCAGGTCATATTGTAATGGATATATGCCGATTGAAAGGATAGGTTTATTCACAAGTTGGTAACTTTTAATTCGACATTCCAGTTTTGGGGTTTTGGCAAGGCTGATTGAAGCCATTTATATTGTGTCTATAGAGTGGATTCAAAAATTAAATATATATGCCTGGTTCATAGCTTAAAAACTACTAATGGGGGACTAGAATGAAACTTCATACAACTATTCGAAGAATTTATTGGACGAAGGTAGTATATTTACAATGTATACTAGGTTTGAATAAACACAATCTCATTATCAAAGGACTGAAGGTCCTGAGAGTCGCCAAGATTGAACAGTGTCTATCTTCTTGATGAGGTTGAAGGTTTTTAAATATTGAGAAAGTAAGAGTTTAATTTATTTATTTTTTTTTTTTTTTTTTTTTCCCCCCTCCCACACCACCAAATATTGGCCGCGATTTTTCAAAAAGACGGCTGCACGGTTGGCTGCCTAATAACTTCCCCTCTGGAAAATAACCGATAGTATGAATCAATAGAGTACAATGTACAATAGTACGAATCTAATTGAGTACGAAGTACGAAATTTCGTAGGAGTTGTCGTTATTGAATTCATTCTATTTTTAGAAGCAACTACCAAACAAAGGAAATTCGAAAAATCGATTTTAGCAATTTTACGGGAGTTTTTCACACAATTCCGTGGGGCCGGGAGGAGGGTTAGAAATCCGTGAGATGAAATCTCACGCCGTGAGGTATCACATGTATGCAATAACTACAATATTTACGAACATTTAGTTCCCAATTTGTTATCTGAGTCACACGTCATGAGCGGCACATCTGGGTAACTCCATTCATGAAATATATCATACTGACGTCATTTCGATCGAGAGATATATATATGCGTGTATAATTGCGCATAGTATTTCAGTTCCTTTTTCGAAAAAGACACGTATATACTGTATACAATGACAATTATTCACAATCAGTAGTTATATTATTCGGTATATAGAACGTTCATGTCAGTCACCTTATGAAATTAAGTTATACTTGATGCAGTTAAAGGAACTACATTCTCGAAGTGCGTAAAGCACCCAATCCGATTTTTTTGGTGTATTAATGCGCATAATATTTCGGTAAACCTACAAATACTGTATACAATTACAATTATTTCATTATTTCACAATCAGTAGTTATATTACTTGGTATACATAACGTTCATGTCAGTCACCTTATAAAATTAAGTTGTATTTGAAGCAGTTAAAGGGTTTGATTGATTGATTGATTCTTTATTTCCTCCATAATATAAATATACAGGAGAGTCAAAATAACATATATACATAGTGAATACACATACACAAAAACAAATAGACAGTACATGACAGTTAAGTTATATACAAGAACAAGAACAAATTTATACAAAACAAATAAATATTTAAACTTGACAGTTTGACTTATTTAATATATGTACAAACGGACGGAGATTAACAGGAAATGTTCCTCCACTTAATAATGAAGTATATGTGTAGAAATAATATTTATTCAAGTACTCTTGCCATAGATAATCCAAAGGCCGACATGTCTTGCCGAAACGAAACACAAGAACATATACTTCATGGATTCTTGGATTGACATACGTTTCATATGTATTTGTTTTCAAACATGATCCTTAGAATTAAGATAAAAAGGATAGCATTTTTGAAGGTTCTAAATATTTCTTTTCAAAGATAAGTTACTGGCAAGCATATAGCAAAAATTTGATTTGAGTTTTAAATCAATTATTAAATTTAAAATTCTATCTTGATATAATATTCAATCAATACAAACATTTATTATGCAAAGTATTTGTAAATAAAACATAGTCTCATTAGTTCAAAGAAACTTAACATACTTTAAATAGGAGCCCTATATATACACAATATTTAAAGATTTCGTCATATGATGTAAGTATCTGAACGTGGTTTTAGAAATAGCAACCGTTTGTTTGTCCGACATGTTTAAAGACGGAAAGCCGGACACAAATTCTATAATTTGATTAAACGCGCTTAAGTTACAAAGTTGATCATACTTATTTAAGCCGCATATTTTGTGTATCTTGCATAATAACGAATGCCGCAAGGTATTGTTTGATGAACAAAATAAAATTAAATGTTCAGCTACCGTTTCTGTTATTAATTTGCACTTTGGACAAACAGTTAAATATTTGCGTGCAAATAGTTTACCAATGACAAATATGACAGTTCTACAGTACGGTAAATAATCACGATATAATTGGGAGAAGTACCAGATACTGTTTGGCGTTATTTCCCCTTGTATCTTGAGAAAATTATTAAGACTGTAATCTTGGATAAGTCTTGATCTGAAATCAAGTTCGGCTGACTTATGTATATTTGATTTAAGTCTTTTTTTCCATTGTCTTAACGTAGGAAAAAATGCAGTAGAAATATATTCCGTTAAAACGTAAGTTAATTGGTATTTCCCTAATATACGGTAAATGTCTGGCATAAAGCCTTGTGTTTTACGTGGGTGAGACATAAATTGCATAAGTCTATTAGCGAAAATTGTCTGTATTCTAAATCCTTTATTAATGCTGCATAATTGGCCAAACAACAATAACTTACGCTTATCAATTTCATATTCGATTCTTGTGAGACCGATTAAAGCTAGTGCGACGTCACTACGAGTTTGTTTAGGCAGAGACTGCATATATTTAATACATTGAACATGTACACGCTCTAAAGACTTCAATTGAGTGTCAGAAATGGTGTTCCATAGTTCGCAGCCGTATAATGCCCTCGATAGTACAACCGTTTGATATAAATGTTTTACTGTTATTGGGTGAAGACCATTTTGATGGACGCCACAGTCGGACAATCCAAAGTATGTTTTACGTAGTTTTGTGCATGCGTCTTTAATGTTTTCATTCAGACTCATGTCCTTACTGCATAAAATACCTAAATGAACATATGTGTATGTTTCATCAACAATGTTTTGGCCTAAGTGCCATAGCCTTGGATTCCTCTGTGAATCAGAAAGGCGTTCGTTAAAAACAACAACATTACATTTATTAGCATTATATGTATATTTTTCACGGATAGAGTTATTATGACATATTGACATAAGTTTTTCTAAGCCGTTCTTAGTGAGTGAACTGAGCACCATATCATCCGCCGATGTTGGGCAACTGTAACCAGTATCATTAATTTTCAGACCGTAGGGTGATTGGTCTAATTTATCCATAAGATCATTAATGAAAACTAAGTATAAATACGGGCTCATTACTTGGCCTTGTCTGGTACCCTGTAAAATGGGGAACCAATCCGAGGATTGGCCTTGTGATTTAACACAGCTATAAACATTTTCAAACATACTTAGAATAATTTTAAAAATAGATTTTTTAATCCCCGTCCTATACAGTTTCAGCATCAAGATGCTATGAGAAACGTGGTCAAATGCTTGTCTCACGTCCAGGAAGCAAGTGAAAAGTTTAGAACTGTTTTCTTTTGCAAAGTAGATACTTTCACGTAAGAGAAAGGACGTCATTTTACAATTAATATTTCTTTGAAATCCTCCTTGTAATGTGTTAAACTTTAGCGTACTAGACTGTTCTAAAATTTTAAGTAACACTTTTTCATATACCTTTAACATGGTAGAACAGAGAGAAATAGCCCTGTAACTATTAGGGTCCATTTTGTTTTTATTATTTCCTTTGTAAAGGGTCGAAATAATACCCTTTTTCATATCAACGGGTATATGTGACAATGACGACATATAATTGAATAATTTTGTAATAACGGCAAGTAAAATCGGACCACCGTAAATTATATTTTCGTAATAAATGAGATCATTGCCACAGGCTTTTTTCTTTTTACAGGATTTTAATGCCTTTTCAACCATATATATAGTTATAACGATATCGTCGCACCGATGATAAGTTAATTGCGACTTAATGTTCGATAACTCTTCATCGCATGAATTTGCATAAGCGGATTCAAAACTATTATCTTTAGGCGTGTAGAGTTCGGAAAAATAATTTTTCCAGCCCATATTTATATCGATGGGATTTTCGCAAGATTGTCCATTAAAATTCATTTTAAGGGTAGTTTCTACTTTTTTATTTCTTTTTCGTCTATTAATCAATTTCCAAAACTCATTATTGTCCATTTCCGCCGCTATATCAATTTCTCGCTCTAAGCTAGATAAATAATTTTGGACGGTGGCACGATGAGTTTTGCGGAAAACATTTTTCGATGCCTTATAACTTTTATAGCTTGCGGATGAAACATTGCGTGGGCGATTTTCATTTAACCAATTAACCCTTTTTAGATTCATTTCATTGTGTAAATTTGTTAATTCGCGATTCCAATACGGTTTTATAAATGGTTTGAACTTTGATATAGGAATGCATCTATTTGTCGCATTGTTTACTACATTAACGATGGCTGAATAAAATGAGTCAACGTCATCCAACGAAGATATCTGTGATAAAAGCAACATATTTAACGTTTTGTCGTTATTTAAGAAATGTGTGTAATTATCTATGTTTTTCTGTTTAACGTTATGCCAATTAATATTATGATACGTATTGTTTGAACGAGATATATTTTCAACTTCGCATTCGATTTTGCAAACTATCGGGCGATGGGTCGAAACATTTAAGCAATTATCGTCCATAATTCGGCATGATTTTATCATTTCAATATTTTCTGATTGGATTAATATGTGATCAATGAGTGTCTCACGGTCACTGTTATATGGTACATTACTAAATTCTGCTCCGGAGCATAACTCGAGGGCATTTACGGCTAGCAAACTATAATTAAGCATCAAATCTACCAGCAGTTTTCCTCGACTATCAAGTTTAAAATCGCGTTGGTTTCGAGAAGCTAATTCTGTATTATAATCTCCCATTAAAAATGTTATACCCTTTGTTTTGTATATGCATAATAAAGTCTCTATTTCGTCTATACAGCTATTATACGTGGCAATAGAGTGGTTTTTACATGGTAAGTATAATTGAAATACAAATATAGAATGTCCTATGGTAGGCTTTATCTGGATGCCTAAAACGTATTTACTGTCAATGTGTAAAGGTGAAACAATGTCATTTAAACGCTTATTCCAGAATATGCATATCCCACCCTTACCAACTCTCCGGTTGCTTGGCAACATGAGATCAGGATCAGATATTGAATGACATGAAAAATTATTGTTAATACAATCAAGAAAATGTAAGTCGTGATTGAATAACCAGTGTTCGGCAATGCCGCAAACATCTATATAATTGTTTTGTAAAAAATCGCTCAAATAACTCGCGCTAGACATTCAAAAATCAAATCATATCCACGCTTTGATACTCTCCGCTATAGGATCTGACAACACTGCCTTGGAGGTCACGTCAGTCGATCTTTCATCTAATAAATACTCATGAAAAGATCGACTAAATTCAACCAATGAAATCGCGTTTCATATCCTCTTTAGATGATGTTCGAGTGACCTGAACAATAGACTGCTACTATAAATATCCGTCAATAAATTGCTTGTTTGAGTGAAACGGGACAGGCGCAGTGAAGCAATCTACATGAACAAACGAAAATCCACATAAAACCATGGACATGATAAAACATATATCCGAAAAAGATAAAGTCGCCGTATGTTATTGCTGTGATAAATTAAAAATATGCACTAAATGGCATGTTTTATATCTAGAATACGAAGAAAATCATTGTGAAAACATTCGGAACATTTTATTTGTATCTGAAAATATATATTCTACCGAGATTCTTGTGACGTTAGGTTTTCGATACAGTATGTCTTACCTGATGTGTCTGACCCGTTCAGCTCAGTCGGTAGCGAAGTAGGCTATTGCGAATTTCAATTATTATCAGTACCCGCGAGTATATTTTTAGTTTGGGTTATGAGTTCAACCACGAAGTGGTATACGTTTCTTTTTTTGTATCGTTATTGAATTCCGTTAAACAGTCTTGGTTTTATTCAGTAAGTAATGGTTGGTGTGTTATGTTTGTCAACGCAATTATTTGTGTTTTATAAGCTAAAAGTTACGGACATTTACTTTTCAATACCGAGTGTAGACTGCTCCACAGCGTTTGACTGAAACGCGACAAGCGCAGTGAAGCAGTATATACCAAACGATTTCGCAGGCCGAAATCCGATTGGCTAATCGTAAGGTCAGTCTGACGTGACCTCCAATGCAGTGTTGTCAGATCCTGCCGTTTCATGTCATACTTAAGTTGACTCTCAGGGAAGGTTGTTTAATGGGATGGATGGCTGTAGGATAGTGCTGGGACTTTGGTCGACGCCATTGGTAATGAGAGACTCTCAGAGTTGCAGCGTATACTCCTCTGGAACCAATGCAGCGTACAGTGTCGTAGCCTATTTTATAGCGGTTGAAGCTGATGTTTGATACGTTAAAGATATTTGGGTATAGTGTAGTTCTGGGACTGTTTCAAGCTGATGGTAAAGAGGGACTCTCAGAGTTGCAATTTATTCTCAGAGTTGCTGAGTCCTCTTTCTATTACAGTGCACCGGGTCGTAGACTTATACGGTTTCAGCTGTTGTGAAGTGGTTTGGAACACATGTTGTTCTGAGAGACTGGCTGATGTTGTATGAGGTTGGTTTCGAACTAGTGAAAGGATGAAGGTGTATGGAGTTGTGAAACTGGTTAAGAGTGGGAGTTGATACTTGATTATAAAAGTGATTCTTGTTTGAACGAATAATAATCATTCGAATTTATTTTGTTTAGAACCAATCATGAGACAATAAGCTTGAGGAAAATTTATTTATGTAACATTTAATTGATATTGTCTCAAATAATCAGTCTGTTTGAAACATTTATTCTGGTTTGCGTATATCATTGTAAATATTAAGCGAAGACGGTACCGTAGCGTGATAAAGGGTCTGATTTTAATGGGATTGGAATAAACAATACATGAAGTTATTTAGTTTAATAAAACAAGAAAAAAACAATGCAAAAGGACATATTTATGGGAAAAACAACAACACAATGCTGTTAGTAGTTTCTGACAATGCAAAGAACACATTTATGGAAAAACACACACTGTTTTGTTAGTAGTTATAAAGGAATGAATGAACGACAAATAAACAGGTCATATTGTGCGCAAAAACTAATGAAAGATGAAAAAATGAAGTATTAATTAAAAATTATTGTAAATATATAAAGATAAAACTATTAAAAAATAAGGGTCGATATGGTAGTAATATAAACTATATATGTAAATCAACAAATGCCCGTCAACGGGTATATAAACAAGTAAATAGATACAAGAACACATTAAAATGATTTATATAGTCTGATTTCTTTTAGGAAATCTAAAACAAGACTAAAATCTATAGTATCAAATAACTCTTTCATAGTATTAACATTGTAGTACCTTTGACGCATAGGATCAAAGTCTACACTTTCCAACAATATATGTTTGACCGTTAACGGTGCAAAGCAGGGTATACATTCTTGTAATAAATATGAATGAGTATAACGTGTATGCCCTATCCTGCACAGGGCTAAGACAACTTCTTCCCGACGAATGGGTCTATTAGAAGAACGCCATTCTCCGAGTAACGGTTTAATTGAATGGAGTTTATTGTTAACTGACAAATCCCAAGCGGCTTGCTAAGAGTTACGAATATATGTGTTGATACAACTTTTAAAATCAGTATAAGGTAATTTGATATTAGATATATGTAAACCTAATGCTGCCTTAGCAGCACTATCAGCTCTATCATTACCACGTATTCCTACTTGGCTTGGAAGCCAGCAGAAAATTATCAGCTATAAGAGAATTGTACTTTTCTAAAAGTTGAAGCACAACTGGATTATCATGTTTCATTTCATATTACCCAGTGCTTGAAGAGATGAAAGGGAATCAGAAAAGATTACGAAATGGTCATCATCAGATAAAACTTAAGGCAAGTTCAAGTGCCTTAAGTTCAGCTGAGAAGATAGAGGCCTTGTCAGGCAGGCGGCTCTTTATGCTATGTTTGTGAACCACAGCTGCTGCAGCTACCCGGTCTCCATCTTTAGAACCATCTGTGTATATATGTTGAAAGTTACTGTATTTCGATTTAACTTCATTAAATTTGCTTTAAAAGATAGTAGGATCTATTAAGGAACGGCAAACATACCTGTTAGTTGTTATGTCTTGTTCAGTTGAACAAGAATAGGCTTATGATCTGAGAAGTATGTTTCCGTTGTATAGCATGTATAATCTGTGCTATTTTCAGTGACATAAACATGGTCTATTAATGTCCATGAGTCAGTTGTACAACAGTCAACAACTTCTGTGCAATCAAGAACTTTCTCTATGTATTTATCACACGTTTTTTTAAATCTTCATTCGAGTCGCCAAGGTATACACATGGATTTTCTTTCCTTTGCCCAGTAACACTAGTTAAGAAGTCTGCAATTGTCTTATTTTGTGTTTTAGGAGACATATATACTGCTACAACATTTAGCCCCTTTGTGACCTTGACCTTTCATCCAGTGATCTTGAACTCAATAGATACGATCATCGCCCATTTATAATAATGTATGCAAGTTTGATGATGATTGGATAAAGAATGTTGAAGTTATTTACATGTTAAGAAACGCGGACGTAAAAATTAACCGGATGCTAAGAGCCTATCAATACATAAATTCAATTGTGACCATGAACTTTGACCTATAGACCCCATAATATTCTTCGAATAGTCGAGCTAAAAATATCTAATTATTTGTAAAGATTGACGCAGGAGCTAGGTCCACAAAGGTGGGGAAGAAGCCTAGGGTGTACGCTGGATGGATGGTTGTATCCGTCCGTTAATGCCCAGTAAGTGTATATATGGTTATAGGGTGGTGATCTCAACGGTTTACAAGTTATGACCCAGGGTCTATGTCACCAGGGGTGGGAAAGAAAGGAGTCCGGGGTCTACGCTGGTTGGATGGTTGTAACCGTGTGTTCATGCCCAGTAAATGTATATATGGTTATAGGGTGGGGATCTCAGCGGTTTCCAAATTATGGCCCAGAGGCTATGTCCCCAAGGGTTGAAGAAGGAGATTGGGGTCTATGCTGGTTGAGTGGTTGTATCTGTCTGTTCATGCCCATTAAGTGTATATATGGTTGTATGGTGGGGCTCTTAATGGTTTCCAAGTTATGACCGAGGGGCTATGTCCCCAGGGGTGGGGAAGGAACCCAGTGTCGATGCTGGTTGGATGGTTGTATCTGTCTGTTCATGCCCAATAAGTGTATATATGGTTATAGGGTGGGGATCTCAACGGTTACTAAGTTATGACTCGGGGACCCCAACCACACCCTCATGTTTCACCACTTGTGACCCCAGGGGCGTGACCAATTGTGACCCCAGGGTCACCATTTGAACAAACTTGGTAGAGGACTACTAGACGACGATACATACAAAATATCCAAGCTACAGCCCTTTTTGTTTCGGAAAAGAAGATCTAAAACAAGTGTTTTTCCTATATACTTCTGAAAATATGACATTTTTTAACAATTCAGAGGCATAATTTTGTCAAAATGAATTTGTACAAAATTTGATGTGAAACATTAGTTTAAAATGTTAATGCAATAACTTGTGTAGTTTTGAAGATATAAATCTATTGCACAAAAACTTTAATGTCAAGCTGGGACTAAAGACATGACAATCAAAGGGTCGTACTTTTGTCAAAATGCAAGGAATAGTTATGGGGATTGTTGGATAAGGTACATAATTCGATGGGAAACACTAGTTTAAAAGATCTATGCAATAACTTGAGAAGTTTTGAAGTTATAAATCTATTACACAAAAACTTTAAGTTGAAGCTGGGAATAAAGACATGACAATCAAAGGGCCATAATGTTGTCAAAATGCAAGGAAGAGTTATGGGGATTGTTGGATAAGGTGCAGAATTTGATGGGAAACATTAGTATAAAGTGTTAATGCAAAAGCTAGATTGCACAAAAATTTTAAGGTGAAGCTGGCGACGCCGACGCCGAGGTGAGTAGGAGAGCTCTCCGTTCTTGGAATAGTTGAGCTAAAAACTACTAAAGGGACTGCAATGAAACGTCACACAATAATAAAGGGCAATGAGAGAAAGCGCAGATTACAAGAACCAGAAATCTATCTTCATTCAAATTAGAGTTGTTGCCCTTTGTAATGTTATACTTATAATTCTTGTCCTGAGCATAACTCAACAGGTGGGCCTGTGGATGCTCTACTGGCTAAAATGGCTCTTACAATGTCGGACGAGGATGGTGGAGGGCAAAGATGTGATGTCAGAGACCTTATGCATATATAACTACTGTGTAAGTTTGGTTAAGATCGGATAAAAATGGCGGGTTCAAGGGCAGATAACTCAAATATTTGCCAATTCATAAGCAGATATCTCCGCTATGAACAGTCGAATCAGGCTGATGAAAGCACTCTCCGAGATGTTAGGATATATAACTGCTTTGTAAAATTGGTTAAGACTGGGTAAAAGATAGAGGGTCTAGAGTGCCCACAAGTAAAAAATATGCATGTTTTTGTGAATAAATTCAAGGGCAGATAACTCAGTTATTAGTGATCGAATCTGGATGGTTCAAGAACTCGTCCAGGAGCTTATAGCTATACAACTACTGTGTAAACTTGGTTAAGATCAGACAGAAAATGGAGGGGTTAGAGTGCCCACAAGACAAAACTATGCATTTTTGTAAATTCAAGTGCAGATAACTCAGCTATAAGCGGTCAAATCTGGCTGGTTCAAGAACTCGTCCGAGATCTTAGGGATATAAAACTATGAGTTTGGTAAAGATCAGATAAAAAAATAAAGGTGCTAGAGTGTTGACAAGGCAAAATTTTGCATTTTTGTAAATTCAAGGACAGGTAACTCGGCTATAAGCGGTCAAATCCGACTGGTACAAGCACTTGCCCTAGATATTATGGATATATATGGAGAAGGCAATTTTTTAAGTTTTTCCCTATATTCTATGTGAAACATGTGACCTCCGGGGCGGGGACAAATTTGACCACTGGATCACTATTTGAACGATGTTGGTAGAGGACCATAAGCTTATGGGTAATGCAAACTATTAAAATACTGGCTCTTATAGTATCAGAGAAGATTTGTCTGAAGATTCTATATCTCTTATGTGAAACTATGACCCCCGAGGCGGGGCCAGATTTGACCCCAGGATCACCATTTGAACAAACTTGTAGTAGAGGACTAGACTAATGATACATGCAATATGAGAGCTCTGTGCCTTGTGGTTTCAAGGAAGATTTTTCAAGTTTTTCCCTATATATATAAAACGATCAAAATATTCATATACAAACGTTTGGATCCCCGCTGTACAGCCATTTTTGATTTTATGAAGACAAAACAACACCAACTTGAGTTTAGTAGCGAGCAATCAATTCTAAAAAAATTGTCCTTTAATAATATCTATCTTGCTGTTCTGGAGAAGATTTCTCAAGGTTTTGACTGTCTTTAGCAACGGTGACCATCTTGAATGTCTGTTCGACAAAAAAATCATCTATAATGTCCCAGGGCACTGAGGACCCATGGGCATTTTCAGAGAAACTGCTGCTAACGGACACCAATGCCCATGCACGTCGCCAGACGAAATGCTGTCACATAAGCCCCGACTTTGGCCATTAGAGCTAAAAATGTCTCGTGCATTAGAGCTGCAGACCCCCTTTGTTAAATGAGATTCTTCATCCTTAAATACCATCTCCTTCTGTGATCCATGTACCCATATGACCTTACATGTCATTGTGTTAACATGACGTAAACCCCTGTCATTTCAGTCATACCTTGGTATTATCAAATCTGGTATGTGAGAATACAAGCCGAATGAATGGATAAATGGCATTTACAACCAGCATTAACGGCTAAGGTCATATCGCGTAGGAGTGGGGAATATAACCTAGGTTCAATACGTCTATTTAAGTGACAAAGCAGTGATGACATCCACATTCCTTCACAGATAGTGAAGCACCTGTATAGGTCAGATACCCATCTCGTTATCAGTGACTCATACAACGTGCATAAATATTACACTCAAAACGGGACAAGTTTACACTTCAGTCAAGGACTGTCTCAACATTTTGTTTTAAAAATTGTGTTTTGTTTTAAGTTGCAACCCGAACAACTTGCAACTAGAGCAATAATCGAGTATACTTATCATACACTGTAAAAGATAAGCATACATGTTTGCCCAACACTGTTGATTTATGACATTGTAAACTAGCATTAATAGTGATTTGAATTGAATTGGGGTTTTACGGCGCACCAACACAAGAAAGGTTATATGGCGCCAAACAGGGATGAACATGCCAGGCTCATCCTCCATTTACATCTAGATAAAGTATGGGCCTATAACCTTCTAAACCTAGAGTTGCTGCAAATTCTATTGTAGACGCTCCATTTACGATGGAGCCACATTTCCACATGCAGTGTCATGCAGAAAACCTTGAATGAGCATGATAAAAACAAGAGGCCCAAGAGGGCCTGTGGACGCTCTACTTGCTAACATGGCTCTTATAACATCAAGGAAGCAAGTGACTGCCATTTACGTTTTTTTGAAAGTTTCGGGCAAAAAACAGCTTTTTGACTAAATCAAGGGCCATAAGAAAAGAATCTTGTAAAGTTTGGTAAGGGGGCACTCCTCAGTTTCGCATGAATGTCCATGGTGTAAATCAGAAAGAAATCAACTAAGCATCTTTTAGGTCCATGAATGGTATTTATAATAATTATGAAGCACATGTTTGATGTTGTTTTCAGTTTTGAGTACTTCTAAGTTTATTTTGGTGTATTGGAATATGCATTCTTTGGGTTTTTTGGAGTCTATAAATAGAAAAATGTGAACCAATCCAAAACTTTCTAAAAATAGGTGAAATGGCTGATTTTCTATCACGGGGAGTTCAGCATGGAATAACTTTTTAAAACGCCGGACTCGGTATGTAAAGCTTAGCATTTCCTGATATGCAAGAGCATTATGAGTGCAGACATGACCCTGATATGTGTAGGAAAATTTTTTATTTTTATTTATTGACATTTGAAATATTGCTAAAATTGGTTTTTTAACATGTTTTGAGGGGTGGGGTAATCTTAAAGAAATGGGACTAAAGTAGTACAGAAAATGCTTTTTGATACTTTTATTTGGTATGGAAACATGGGTAATTGTATTGTCTTCTAAGAAATGTATGACACAATGATGATGTGATTTATTTTTGCTCAAGGATTCAGGCTAAGGGCTTGTCATGGGTTTGATGATTGAGAAATGTACATTAAACTGTGGAGTGCCCCCTAAATATCAGATGAAAAGTGAAGGCCATACCGTATTAACGAGGCAAAATATAGCATTTTTAACTAAATCAAGAGCCATAACTCCTCTGTTACTGGTCCGACTGGTCCAACATAGAGCTAAAAAAAATTCAAAAAAGAACAATTCAAATTCAAAACAAAAACAAATTCAAAAAAGAAAAGAAAATCATAAAATCTGGTCAAGTTTGGCAAAGATCAGATGCAAAATGAAGGCTTTATCGTATGACGAGGCAAGTTATAGCATTTTTCACTAATCAAGGGCCACAATTCCGCTGTTACTGGTCCGATATGGCTGGTTTTCAAACTTGTTCGAGCTTTCAACGACATTAGCAATCTGATAAAGTTTTTTAAAGATCGGATGTACAATGAAGCCCCTATCGTCTTAACGAGGCAAAATATAGCATTTTTAACTAAATCAAGGGCCATAACTCCGCTGTTACTAGTCCGATATGGCTGGTTTTCGAACTTGTCCGAGCTTTCATTGATATTAACATGTGGTAAAGTTTGGTAAAGATAGGATAAAAAATGAAGGCCCTATTGTCTTAATGAGGAAAAATATAGCAATATAGCGTTTTTAACTAAATCAAGGACCATAACTCCGCTGTTACTGGTCCGATCTGTCTGGTTTTCGAACTTATCTGAGCTTTCATTGATATTAACAATGTGGTAAAGTTTGGTAAAGATAGGATGAAAAATGAAGGCCCTTTCGTCTTAATGAGACAAAAGTTAACAACGGACGACGGACAACTCGCCATCCCATAAGCTCTGCTGAGATAAAAAGGACAAAATGAACGTGAAAGGGGGTCCTACCCCTCTGCCTCTAGCGGGATTTGCAGTGGTTGTATTCTACACCGGCAACAACACGGGGAAGAAGTGATTTGAACATTTTTATATTTCATATTACCAGAAGGCTGATGTCTCTATCCTTCATACTCTACTGGAAACAAATTTCATTCAAATATGTTGAAAGGTTCCGAGTTATGGACTGGACATTATTTTGGCCAGCTAGAGCAATCATGCTGCAGTCCCTCTGGCTGGCACCAGTAGGGGAATAATATGTACCTTAGAAGAAAGAAACATTAAGTATTTGCGAATGGTTTTATTTTTTCTCTCATAATTTTTTTATCATTTACATATATATATAGCAACTAAATCACTAAAAAATGACAACACATCAAAAAACAAAGACTAAATGTACATAAAAGTTGTTGCTTTGGGTTTGTTGTGAACCCAGTAAAGTGGCTGGTTACATTAAAGAAACAAACAGCAAGGCATGCATACAGAGGTGAACTATACAGCAGCATGCTAGTTGGTAACAAAGGCCACCTCCACCCTTACCATATATGCATGATTATGACTGGTGTGCTTCAGTAATTTAAGGTTACTCTTGCATAAAGTGTGTAAGTTTACCCTTGCATTTAGTGTATTTGGTTACTCTTGCATTTAGTGTTACGGTACTCTTGCATTTTAGTGTACAAGGTTAGTCTTGCATTTTAGTGTATAAGGATACCCTTGCATTTAGTGTATAAGGGTTATTCTTACATTTAGTGTTTAAGTTTACTCTTGCATTTAGTGTATATGGTTACTCTTGCATTTAGTGTATAAGTTACTCAGGCATTAAGTGTGTAAGGTTAATCTTGTATTTAATGTATACCATTACTCAGGCATTTAGTGTACAAGGTTACTCAGGCATTATGTGTATAATGTTTACTCAGGCATTTAGTGTACAAGGTTACTCTTGCATTTATTGTATGAGCTTACTCTTGCATTTAGTGTACAAGGTTACTCTTGTATTTATTGTATAAGCTTACTCTTGCATTTAGTGTAGCAAGATTACTCTCGCATTTAGTGTACAAGGTTACTCTTGCAGAAATTTATTGTATAAGCTTACTCTTGCATTTAGTGTACAAGATTACTCTCATTTAATGTACAAGGTACTCTTGCATTTAGTGTACAATATTACTCTCACATTTAGTGTACAAGATTACCGTCTCATTTAGTGTACAAGGTTACTCTTGCATTAGTGTATAAGGCTACTTTTTGTGAGTGCAAAACTACTACAATGTGCTTATAATAATAAATGGATAAGACAACAGTTATCTATCTGCAAGCACCATAGCGCTTAATATTCTGTTGTTATCAGTGAGACAGATTGTCATGGCAAACACAACTTTTCTGGATCCACACTTGCTTTTACGTATTCCTCCTCAAGTTATATATTCGTATACACTTATTCCAATGTTCGATACAACACACAGGCTTACAACCAAGCTGAATCTCAGCTTTTTTTAGTTTAGCTCGTTAACAACCGCACTAAAAATACATAACTTTTCCCAACTGATTTTCACTAACGTTATATTATAACGGCTCAAATGTTTGCAGATATTCAACTAAAACTGCATATTCTTAACAAACACTAACAATAACATGTCACAATCATTTAACTAAGATTTCTACAACAGTTGCTTTACTGAAAACTAAGAAAATGTCGCACTATTTATGTTTACATTCTCCTTTCTCTAACAGATTGAGATTATTCAAGTTTCACAGCACCACAACTTTTCCTATAAACACCGGTTTTACTACGACAAGTGCAGTGCTGGTGGCATGTGACCTCACCACTTAAATTTGAAGTTCATCTTCAGCATGTACTTCATGTTGATCTGGGCCACATCATACACAATGAATCTGAATCATGGTTAAAGAAATATCTACACATTACAAATGTTTTGTCATACTTGTATTAAAAAGAAAAAAGATTAAAGAAACTCACATCAGAACACTTTCTATCCTCTACTACACCTACCCTACCGTTTTCTACTTCATTTTCTGCTACCCAATGAGTATAGTTGCCCCAACAGTTATAGGGATCTTATGAATACCACATATGGTTTCATTTTGGTAAAATTAAAACAAATTGAGACAACTTGAGGAAAACTTTTTTTTATTTTAGCCCGTGACCCGCACAGTACCATTTTTATTATGGACCACTCCGCACAAAGTGTTTACAAATGCAGTCAGAATATGCAAATAATTCCACCCACAATGTTTCAGACATCTTACACATTGTCAACTTGTTAGCATAGAATGAGTTCAATCTCATTAAATCAAAGCCAAATTACGCTTTGATAGCCTAATTACGCTTTGATACTCACCGCTTCCAGGATCTGACAACACTGCCTTGGAGGTCACGTCAGATCGACCTTTCATCTAATCAATATTCATGAGAAGATCAACTCAATTCAACCAATGAAATCGCGAGTTTTATATGCACTTCAGATGATGTTCGAGTGAACTGAACAAACGAAAATCCACATAAAACAAATATATCCGAAAAAAGATAATGTCGCCATGTGTTATTGCTGTGGATTGCATGATAAATTCAAAAGAAATGCACTAAATAGCATGTTTTACATCAAGAATACAAAGAAAATCATTAGCTCAGTTGGTAGCGGTCGGTTACTGCAACTTTCTATTATTATTACCCACGAGTGTATTTTAGTGTGGGTGACGAGTTCAACCCCACAAACCGGTACTTCCTTTTTCGTACCGCTATTGAATTCCGTCGAACAATGTTGGTTTTATTTCAGTTAATTTTCAATAATGGTTGGTGTGTTAGGTTTGTCAACGCAATTATTTTGTGTTTTATAAGTTAAAAGTTACGGACATTGTCCTTTCTATACCAAGCGTAGACTGCTCACAGCGTTTGACTGAAACGAGACATGCGCAGTGAAGCAGTCTATACCGAGCAATTTTGAAATTATATTGGCTAATCGTAAGGTCAATTTGACGTGACCTACAATGCAGTGTCGTCAGATCCTTGAAGTGTACAGTATCGTAGTGTGATAAAGGGTCTGATTTTAATGAAATTGAGAATGAGTTAATCACAGATTAGCAAGACAATTTTCATGCTCAGCACAAAAACGCAGAATGACTCAGGAGACCCTCGCTGTTCTTGGTTTTCTAAGCCTTGTCTAATAAACTAGATAGTAAAATGAATGAATGAATGGTGTTTTACAGCACGTCAACATAAATAGGTCATATTGTGCACAAAAATCGACGAAAGATGAAGAAATGAAGGATTAATTAAAAATTAATGTAAATATATAAAGATAAAACTATTAAAAAATAAGGGATGATATGGTAGTAAAAGGCACTGACATCATATTCTCTATAAACACAGGTCAAATACGTCTCCAGATATGGCCAAGATTAGGTTGAAGGTTAAAGTGTGACGAAGAGTCGGAGAAGGACGAAGGGCAAAGGGGTCAAGTAATTTTTTAGAAAGGATACTCATTGTAGAGCAGGCTTGAATATCCAAACGTTGCTTTACTGCCTGGTCCCATCGGAATCTCCACTCCATCTGGGGTCATGTAGGATCCTTTAGGGTCAGGACAAGACTGTCCAAGACCTGAATAAAAAATAAGATTACACGTATCACAGAGGGAATTTTGCATGAATGTATAAACAGACTTAGGAAAATGATTGTTTCGTGTGCCGATTTTAATGATGATCCTAATTTTTGTTTTGAGATTTTCCACCAAAAAGGTCATAAAAATTCTAGAACGAAGCAAAAAACAATATAAAAGCAATTTTACTTACAACATTTGAAGTCCTTTAAACAAAGGAAGCATGATGACGACGCACCAAATGATCGAGTACCAATATTTTTTGTTTTAAGTCATTTTCAACACATGTCTGGTTATATACGACGGTCAATTTATTTTTGGCTGAGGCAGAACCAGTACTACCGTACACCACCCGCCATCCGTAAGAATTGACACTTCCTCACAAGTCGAGCCCCCAGTGGGATTCGAACCCGCAGCTGTGACAGGCGAGAAGGTTTACAACGCAACATCGTTAACCACTCGGCCAAGGTGATGCCCAGATTTCATTAACCCAGTAATAAACTGGATTAATGCAGAAGTATCCCAAGTAATCCGAGGTACGATGATTCATCGACTTACCTACCACTACCAATATGTAATGGTTGTTGTATTATAGTTATATAAAACACAAAACGATGAATTGAACACGAGGCAACATAGTTCCTCAGCACTCGTGCCGATTGAGTTACATACCTTTACAACTGTGTTTTCCCTTGGGTAGTTTGTCTATATACTCGGAACCCTTACATTCATACCTTAATAGATAAATGTTAGAAAGTTAGATTTAATGTATAATTTTTTCTTTATTTTTATCATATTTAACTGAATGTTAATAGTCTTATGAAAAGGGGCATAATTCTGCATTGAATAACTGACAAGGAAGAACTGAATACAGTTTCATGGCTATAGGTAAGTATTTGTCCAAGTTATGAACTACGTTAAAACATTTTATTAAAAGGGGCATAACTCTGTCAAAATGGAAGTCAGAGTTATTGGACTCCTTGGGGGTAATATGAAGATGTGTGAAGTTTCATGAACATAGGTCAAATACATTTCAAGTTATGGTCAAGGTTACGTTGCAGGTAAAAATATAACGGACAATAACATATAAGGTTCACCGTGACTTTAACATTTGATCTATTGACCTCAAAATCAATAGGAGCTCATCCTCTTACCAAGGTAAATCTAGTTAGAAAGTTAGAAAATGGTGGATGCAATCCTTCGCAAGTTATGGAGTGGAAACAATTGTTCATGATCGGATCACAATGACCTTGACCTTTTTTACTTACTGACCTCAAAATCAATGGGGATCATCCTCTCACCAAGGACAGACCAATATATAAAGTTTGAAAATGGTGGGCTTAAACCTTCATAAGTTAATGAGCGGAAATGAAAGCGTGAAGCGGACTACGCTGTTGCTGGACAAAGTGATCCCTAAGTGTCTGCCACGCTAGGCAGGCAACATAAAATAGCATAACAAGACCAGTTTTCAAAGAATCAAGATTGCATATGTTCCTTAATAATCATAACCACAATGTAAAAGTATATGAATTTACAAATTAAGTACAATTACATCGATTATAAATCTAGCTTCACTGCTTTATAATCCAATCACTGCTTTATAATCCAATCACTGATTTATAATCCAATTACTTTGATGGTGTAGGTGACAGTGTTTACAAGCTTTTAACGTTCGAGGAAACTGGAAGATGCACTTTCATATCAACCATGATGCACTTGTCGATTTATTCACATATTAGTTATAATGTACTAGGAAATGCCCTTACATATTAATTATAATGTACTAGGAAATGCCCTTACATATTAGTTATAATGTACTAGGAAATGCACTTACATATTAGTTATAATATACTAGGAAATGCCCTTACATATTAGTTATAATGTACTAGGAAATGCCCTTACAAATTAGTTATAATGTACTAGGAAATGCCCTTACATATTAGTTATAATGTACTAGGAAATGCCCTTACATATTAGTTACAATGTACTAGGAAATGCCCTTACATATTAGTTACAATGTACTAGGAAATGCCCTTACATATTTCCGAGTGCGACTTCACACAGCAGCATAATTCCTGTGGGTTCCTGTTTGGATGTCCGACAGTAGTTGGCACTCTTGGATACCATGTCCGCAAAATACACACCCTTACCAAACATGTAGCCAGTCTGTAAGAAACACAAATGCCCGCATATAGTTGATACACCAGCATTGCAGACAGTGATCCTGTAGAATGCTGGGCAATTTATGAAATGATGGCATTTTCAAACTCTCACTTTCAGTGAAAACAAGATATGGTCTACGTAGTCCTTGAGCTGGCTAGGACTCCCCTCCCCACCCTGGGGGAATTTTGTAGGCTATGATTTTCTGGAAGTTCATACAAATAGCTTCAAAATGAGACTTGTATGTCATCTGAGCATTGGGGGCGTTTACGTGTAACGCAATTACGTTACCATAACATTTCCAAAACACCTTCAATAAATTTGAATATGAGTAAAAATTTGCATACGTACAACAATTACTATCTATATAAAATTTATGTTATTTATGAATTGTTTAATTTTAGACAGCCTTTTCAACATAATGAAAATATGAACATATACTGTAGTTTACGTTACACCATGTTTGTTACCAAAAAATCATACAGTTAATAATACCTAGACAGTAAGTTACCAAAAGACGTCATCTGGAGGGAATTTTGAAGGATATATTTTCCTGAAAGGGTATGCATTTGGTACAAAAAGAAGTATGTTTGCCAAAGGAGAGTGGGGACATAAGGGCATGACAGCCATTTAAAATACGTTACCATTATCATGTTTTGAAAATATACTCTAAAATTGTTTATATGCAACAAAACGGTATCTATATTTTATATTATTTATCAAACATGTCAAAGACATGCCTAAGTATAAACAGTATATAAAGATGTGGTATTTAAATAAAATGATGTAAAGTTAATTGGTAACGTACGTAACGTTTAATACATGAGGTAACACATATTAGCATTGACATAATTGCATGTCTGTTAAAACTTTGTTGTTACATTCGATGATGTGTAGAGGAATGTTGTATTAACATCTTTTTAAGCTAAGTGGCTGAATTTTCTAGATTTCTGGTAACACACGGAAAATTATTAATTATTTAAAACACACATTGTAACGGACAATACAAGAACCAAACATTGTTCACATCATGGATACGTATGTCTAGTATAACTAAGATGTTTGAAATAATTTTCGGATATAAAATAGTAATGTTCTTAATTTCTTAAACCAAACACCTTCATTCAACAAGGTAACGTAAATTACGGTAATGTTGGCTTAATAACTCATGTATCAAAGGTATAAACATTAAGTGAAACGAAATTTTGTAGTTTAAAAAGCATAAATAACGTTCAAAATGTGTTGTTACAATCTATTATGTCTAAAGGAATGTTAAATAAAACTTGTGAAGTTTTATGAGATTTGCTTCAGGGTTAGAGAGTTATGAGTGGTGAATGTGGCATAGACAGACAGACAGACAGACGGATGGACAGAGAAGGTGAAACAAGTATACCCCACAAGACTTCGTTTATCAAGGGTATAAATATATCGTATAATGTGTAGTTTCTAATAAATCAGGGTTAATGTGGTTTAGTTAATAACTGGCAAAATTACCACTGAGGCCAAGAGTGGGTCAATCCTCAATCCCTGTGACAATATACCTTCATAGTTGGTAACACTCTATTACATCTTGAACCTTGGGTGGGGCATTCCCAAACCCTGCAACAAAATGCCTCTGTAACCAACTTACCACGGGAGCCTCAGGTAGTCAATCCTCGATCCCTGTGACAATATATCGCCATAATATCACTTACCACTGGGGCCTCAGGAGGGGCAATCCTCAGTCCCTGTGACAATATACCGCCATAATATCACTTACCACTGGGGCCTCGGGAGGGGCAATCCTCAGTCCCTGTGACAATATACCGCCATAATATCACTTACCACTGGGGCCTCGGGAGGGGCAATCCTCAATCCCTGTGACAATATGCCTCCGTAATTAGTTACGCGTGATCCGTGCCACAGCAATTGTTTGTTATGAAGTTCTCGGAATGGTTTGTATCTACCCTGCTCGCCTTCTCTCTTTATCTTGCAGATCTGAAAAAACAGCGAGATCACGTGTCAAGACAAAAACGGCTGCTTCAATGGACACATGGGATTTTTAATGGGTTTGCATTCAATATTGGATTTTATTGAAGAAATTTGATAAGTAAACAAGAGGTCAGTGACCTTGAAGCTCTACTGATAGGTTTTTGATAGATAGATCAGCATTCCTGTCAAGTTTCATGAAAATCTGTCAAGTAGTTTCATAGGAGTAGTCGCTACAAGTTTTCATTATATAACTCTATGTAAACAAAGATGGCCGCTGGCGGCCATGTTTAATGTCAAATCAAAATAATTTTTGACAAGGATCAACATCATGTCATACTGATCATTTGAGAAAAAGTCCCACATCAATATCACTTATAGTTTTCAAGAAGAAGTCGCTACAAACTTGTATTTTGAAAATCTATCTTTAGCCATGGTGGCCATCTTGAATTTCCGGCCGACCTGAAATTTTGCTAGGTTCAATTAGACATCAAGAGCAACATTCCTGTGAAGTTTCATGAAAATCCGTCGAGTAGTTACAGCGAAGTAGTCGCTACAAGTTTTTACTAGATAACTCGATGTAAACAAAGATGGCCGCTGACAGCCATGTTAAACATCGAATCAAAACGATTTTTGACAAGGACCAACATCATGACATGCTGATCATATTAGGAAAAGTCCCATAGCAATATCACTTATAGTTTTCAAGTAGTAGTTTTGAAAATCTATTTTTAGCCGTGGCAGCCACCTTGAATTTCCGGCCGACTTAAGTTTTGCTAGGATCAATTAGACATCAAGAGCAACATTCGTGTAAAGTTTCATGAAAATCTGTCAAGTAGTTTCAGAGGAGTAGTCGCTACAAGTTTTCATTATATAACTCTATGTAAACAAAGATGGCCGCTGGCAGCCATGTTTAACGTCGAATCAAAATAATTTTCGACAAGAATCAACATCATGTCATACTGATCATTTTAGGAAAAGACGCATATCAATATCACTTATAGTTTTCAAGAAGTAGTCGCTACAAACTTGTCTTTTTGAAAAATTATTTTTAGCCGTGGTGGCCATTTTGAATTTCCGGCCGACCTGAAATTTTGCTAGGATCAATTAGACATCAAGAGCAATATCCTGCAAAGTTTCACGAAAATCCGTCAAGTAGTTGCAGAGGAGTAGTCACAACAAGTTTTCATTATATATCTCTTATGTAAACAAAGATGGCCGCTGGCGGCCATGTTTAACGTCGCATCAAAATAATTTTTCACAAGGATCAACATCATTCCATACTGATCATTTTAGAAAAAGTCCCACAACAATATCACTTATAGTTTTCAAGAAGTACTCGCTACAAACTTGTTTTTTGAACATCTTTTTTTAGCTGTGGCGGCCATTTTGAATTTTCGACCAACCTGAAATGTTGCTAGGATCATTTAGACATCAAGAGCAACATTCATGTGAAGTTTCATGGAAATCTGTCGAGAAGTTTCAGAGGAGTAGTCGCTACAAGTTTTTACTTAATAACTCTTATGTAAACAGCCATGTTTAACATCGAATCAAAACGATTTTTGACAAGGACCAACATCATGCCATGCTGATCATTTAGAAAAAGTCCCATATCAATATCACTTAAAGAGTTTTCAAGAAGTAGTCGCTACAAACTTGCTTTTTAAAAATCTATTTTTAGCTTTGGCGGCCATATTGGATTTCACATCAACATGAATTTTTGCTAGGATCAACTAGACTTCATGGGCAACATTTCTGTAGTTTCATAAAAATCCATTCAGTAGTTTCAGAGGAGTAGTCGCTACAAGAAAAAGTTTACGGACGGACAGACGGACGCAGAGGAGTAGTCGCTACAAGAAAAAATTTACGGACGGACGGACAGACTGATGGACGGACGACGCACCACGGCATAAGCTCTGCTGATCTCCGATCAGTAGAGCTAAAAACTACAAAGGGCAATAACTCTGTTGAATGAAGATAAAGCTATGTTACTTCCGTTCTGCACTTTCTCTCATTGCCCTGTACAATTTCCAGGTGCGTATTTTGTCTCCTATATTCTCCTACATGTTGTATGGAAAATAGTTGACCAGTGAGAGTACTACGCAAGTAAGCAATTCAAGATGATCAACTGGCCCAAGATGAATTCCTAAAACGTCCCAAATTTTAATCCAGTTATTGCTATGGGTAGTATCTTTCCACTTTCTGTTCAGTAACCTCAGTTTGAATAGGGTGCAGCTACTTCGCAGCTTTGTGCAACAGAGCCAGCATTCTCAAAACTGCACAACAATCATCTTTCCTCTGATGCGTTTCTTAAAAGAATGATATTATTATGCTAGAAAGACATGATGTGTCTGTAACAGGTCATGCTCCATCATGGCTTTGTTTATTACAAAGTGTTGTGGCAGACAACTGAAATGGTCACTTCAGCATACACTGGGGTCAAGGATGGGTCACTATGAATCATTATGAAAATAGTAACATGCATTACAGCATATAGATTTGTACAGGTAGATATTACCTCCTCTACTTCTAGTTCATACATGTTGTGTGTGGCGGCGTGGGTGTTCTTCACGTACGTCACCAGTCTCTTGTACTCCTCAGAGGTCTTGTCCAATGGCTGTTAACATAAAGAAGTTATTCCACAAATGTCATAAACTTTATTGTAAAGCAATTACCAAATAAGCTACACAGCTCACCAAAGAACACAGAGAAAACTACCACCATGTTCTAACTGCACCACCAGCAAACTAGTTCTACTAACTGCACCACCAGCAAACTAGTTCTACTAACTGCACCACCAGCAAACCCAAGAGAATGTAAGCTATATTATCGAAATTATTCCTCAATAAAGCTACTAAACATAGCTGTACGCAGTGTATTAGCCAGCCAACTGTGCAGCCGTCTTGGAACAATCGCGGCCAATTTTATTTTGTTAAACAACACTTCCAAACTCTTACTGTCTCAGTACTGTTATGTTTTGTATACATTTATAGAAGAAATATGATCTAAAATGCACCTTCTTAACCTTTATCTGTGAAATAAATTACCCCCCCCACTTCTTAACCTTTATCTGTGAAATAAATTACCCACCCCCCCCTCCCCCGAGACACCCATTCGTCGCAAATTGGTGCGTAACACGTTAGCAAATTGTTTCCCCCCCCCCACCCCCCGACGAGACACCCATTCGTCGCTAATTGGTGCGTAACACGTGTTAGCAAATTGTTTTACACACCGGGTTCGCATATTCGCACAACCGGTTCTTGAATTTCTGCCTAATACACTGGCTGTATGCCCCCCCCTACCAAATTGGTGCGTAACGCGTGTTAGCAAATTGTTTTGCACACCCGGTTCGCATATATGCACACCCGGTTCCTGAATTTCTGCCTAATACACTGGCTGTACGGTTACCACAGGCAGACATATGTCATAGGTATCAAAATTACAGTGATTGTTAAATGGGATTAAAAGTCTACACAAATCCGTACATGTCAGCCAAATAATCTGTTCTTCTTTGTCTGAAAACAATTATGTAATTAGGACCTGTGCTCTGAAACTAAATTTCTGTCGCAATTCTCGACACCCAAAATTAGCTGGACACCAAGTCCAAAACCCTATTGGGCATCTGCATGTTGAGACAACTACTGTTGATGATACTACTGCTACACACCACTGCTACCTGCTACACACCACTGCTACACACTACTGCCACACACCACTGCTACACACTACTGCTACACACTACTGCCACACACCACTGCTACACACAACTGCCACACACTACTGCCACACACCACTGCTACACACAACTGCCACACACTACTGCTACACACTACTGCCACACACTACTGCTACATACTACTGCTACACACTACTGCCACACACTACTGCTACACACTACTGCCACATACTACTGCCACACACTACTGCTACACACAACTGCCACACACTACTGCTACATACTACTGCTACACACTACTGCCACACACTACTGCTACACACTACTGCCACACACTACTGCTACATACTACTGCTACACACTACTGCCACACACTACTGCCACATACTACTGCCACACACTACTGCTACACACAACTGCCACACACTACTGCTACATACTACTGCTACACACTACTGCCACACACTACTGCCACACACTACTGCCACATACTACTGCCACACACAACTGCCACACACTACTGCCACATACTACTGCCACATACTACTGCCACATACCACTGCCACATACCACTGCCACATACCACTGCCACATACTACTGCCACATACCACTGCTACACACTACTGCTACACACTACTGCTACACACTACTGCTACACACAACTGCCACACACTACTGCTACACACTACTGCCACACACCACTGCTACACACAACTGCCACACACTACTGCTACACACTACTGCCACACACTACTGCCACATACTACTGCCACACACTACTGCTACACACAACTGCCACACACTACTGCTACACACTACTGCCACATACTACTGCTACACACAACTGCCACACACTACTGCTACACACTACTGCCACACACTACTGCTACACACTACTGCTACACACTACTGCTACACACTAGTGCCACATACTACTGCCACACACTACTGCTACACACAACTGCCACACACTACTGCTACATACCACTGCCACATACCACTGCCACATACCACTGCTACACACCACTGCTACACACTACTGCTACACACTACTGCTACACACTACTGCTACACACTACTGCCACACACTACTGCCACACACTACTGCTACATACTACTGCTACACACTACTGCCACACACTACTGCCACACACTACTGCCACACACCACTGCTACACACCACTGCCACACACTACTGCTACATACTACTGCTACACACTACTGCCACATAATACTGCCACACACTACTGCTACACACAACTGCCACATACTACTGCCACACACTACTGCCAGATACCACTGCCAGATACCACTGCCACATACTACTGCCACACACTACTGCCAGATACCACTGCCAGATACCACTGCCACATACTACTGCCACATACTACTGCCACACACTACTGCCAGATACCACTGCCAGATACCACTGCCACATACTACTGCCACACACTACTGCCAGATACCACTGCCAGATACCACTGCCACATACTACTGCCACACACCACTGCTACACACAACTGCCACACACTACTGCTACACACTACTGCCACATACTACTGCCACACACTACTGCTACACACAACTGCCACACACTACTGCTACATACTACTGCTACACACTACTGCCACACACTACTGCCACACACTACTGCCACACACTACTGCCACATACTACTGCCACACACTACTGCTACACACAACTGCCACACACTACTGCTACATACTACTGCTACACACTACTGCCACACACTACTGCCACATACTACTGCCACACACTACTGCTACACACAACTGCCACACACTACTGCTACATACTACTGCTACACACAACTGCCACACACTACTGCTACATACTACTGCCACACACTACTGCCACACACTACTGCCACATACCACTGCCACATACCACTGCCACATACCACTGCCACATACCACTGCCACATACTACTGCCACATACCACTGCTACACACTACTGCCACACACCACTGCTACACACTACTGCTACACACTACTGCTACACACTACTGCCACACACCACTGCTACACACAACTGCCACACACTACTGCTACACACTACTGCCACACACCACTGCTACACACAACTGCCACACACTACTGCTACACACTACTGCCACACACTACTGCCACACACTACTGCTACACACTACTGCCACATACCACTGCCACACACTACTGCTACATACTACTGCTACACACTACTGCCACATACTACTGCCACACACTACTGCCACACACTACTGCTACACACTACTGCTACATACTACTGCTACACACTACTGCCACATACTACTGCCACACACTACTGCCAGATACCACTGCCAGATACCACTGCCACATACTACTGCCACACACTACTGCCACATACCACTGCCACATACCACTGCCACACACTACTGCCACATACTACTGCCACATACTACTGCCACACACCACTGCCACACACCACTGCCACATACTACTGCTACTTACTACTGCTACACACTACTGCCACATACTACTGCCACACACTACTGCCAGATACCACTGCCAGATACCACTGCCACATACTACTGCCACTTACTACTGCTACACACTACTGCTACATACTACGGCTACACACTACTGCCACATACCACTGCCACACACTACTGCCACATACCACTGCCAGATACCACTGCCACATACTACTGCTACTTACTACTGCTACACACTACTGCTACACACTACTGCTACACATTACTGCCACATACCACTGCTACATACCACTGCTACATACTACTGCTACATACTACTGCTAAATACTCCTGCTACATACCTCAATTTCAGTTTTAAGTTTCTTATAATGAGCGTCTACTGGGTCCTCGCCTTCATCTCCACCCTTCAACATGTTGTAGGCGACCTCAATCTCCAGGAGATTGTCCAGCATCTCCGTCTTGTTCTGGATGATCTCCTTCGTGTCCAGCATCGGCGGTTTCTTCATGCCAAAATCGTGAGGTATGAGTGTATAGAAGCGGTTACTCGCATCAAGGACCTGTGTTGTTGTACCCTTGTTCTCCATCAGCTGTTGTTTAAAAAAGGACGATTATGTAAGTATATGGTATGTCAGAGACGGCATTTATTTATTAATTAAAACAAATTTAACTTGCAAAATCTGATTTTCATTTGTAATGATTAACAAATCAGCCATATTGATTGGTTTAAGACTATATGTTATATCAACTTATGTAGATAAAATTCCTTTTGTTTCTTTGATAATTAAATTTTAATTAAAACAATTTAAATTGTTGTGATACCAGTAATCGACAGAATTATTCAATCCAGTCAATGGAATGAAACTTTGAAAAAGTAAGCTAAATAATTAGTTCCAATTCCATACTGCAAAAACTCATGTGAACAATGTATATTTACATTGTTTCCCATGAACACTGCACTTATACAGAAAACGAGTAACTTGCAGGGACAGATGGTTTATTTATAATACAGGTATTGGGAACATAACAATCAGCTGTCAACAATGGCTGAACAAGTAGCTAGTTTTAAAACTTCATAATAAAAAGTGACCTTTTTCAATCAAGTGTTACTTGAACTGAATGTCAAGGTCATGGAAAAAAAAATGGTAGTGTTGAATAGCTTATGATCAATTGAAACAACTGAGCAAATATCAAATCAATATGTTAGATAGTATCCAAGTTATGTGTTGAAGAAAGTTTACATTTTCAATCAAGTGTGACCTTGAACTGAATGCCAGTTCAAGGCATTGCTAATGGATTGCTAATGATCCTATGTAACAGCTGAGCATATGTCAAAACAACTCCATATATTTATGATAGTGTTACATCACCTTTTGTAGTTCTGTAAGGACGGAGTAAGCTGACTTTATTTGCTTCTTGGACAACTTGCCCAGTGGCATCTTCTTCAGATCAATCTACAAGCACACCCTTCAATGTTAAGAGTAGTGATCCCAATATAATGTAGATTGGGGGGGGGGGGGGGGGGGGGGGGGGGGGGGGGTCCAATTTCGGAGCAGTGATCCCAATATAATGTAAGCAGGGGTGATTCCATTACAATGTAAGGAGGGATGATCCCAATATAATGTAAGGAAGGGTGATCCCAATATAATGTAAGCATGTGTGATCTCATTAAAATATAAGGAGGGATGATCCCAATATAATGTAAGGAAGGGTGATCCCAATATAATGTAAGCATGTGTGATCTCATTAAAATGTAAGGAGGGATGATCCCAATATAATGTAAGGAGTGGTGGTGATCCCCATATAACGTAAGGAAGGGTGATCCCAATATAATGTAAGCATGTGTGATCTCATTACAATGTAAGGAGGGATGATCCCAATATAATGTAAGGAGTGGCGGTGATCCCCATATAATGTAAGGAAGGGTGATCCCAATATAATGTAAGGAAGGATGACCCAATATAATGTTAAGAGTAGTGATCCCAATATAAAAGTGGTGATCCCAATATAATGTAAGCAGGGGTGATCCCATTACAATGTAAGGAGAGATGATCCCAATATAATAGTGGTGATCCCAATATAATGTAAGCAGGGGTGATCCCATTACAATGTAAGGAGAGATGATCCCAATATAATGTAAGGAAGGATGATCCCAATATAATGTAAGGAGGGGTTATCCCCATATAATGTAGGAGCTGTGATCCCAATATAATGTTAGTTGTGATCCCAATATATAGTGTTATGAAGTGTGATCCCAATACAATGTTAGGAGTTGGGATCCCAGTATATAATGTTAGGAGTTGGGATCCCAGTATATAATGTTAGGAGTTGGGATCACTACAAGTTATGAAGTGGGATCCCAATACAATATTAGGAGTTGGGATCCCAGTATATAATGTTAGGAGTTGGGATCACAGTATATAATGTTAGGAGTTGGGATCACTACAAGTTATGAAGTGGGATCCCAATACAATATTAGGAGTTGGGATCACTGTATAGTTAGGATGAATGTATAATGTTAGGAGTTGTGATCACTGTATGTTAGGAGTTGGGATCACTGTATAATGTTAGTTGGGATCACTGTAAGTTAGGATCACTGTATGTTAGGAGTTTAGATCACTGTATAATGTTAGGAGTTTGGATCACTGTATCATGTTAGGAGTTATGATCACTGTATCATGTTAGGAGTTGGGATCACTGTATAATGTTAGGAGTTGGGATCACTGTATAAAGTTAGGAGTTGGGATCACTGTACACTGAACAAAATTCCCAATTACTCACTTTTGTATCTCAACTAATTTTCTTATTTTAAATATATTTTAGAATAGATACGTGATAAGTATTTTGTTTTGACCCATAGTTTGTAAAACATTTATTTTTTGTTTAAATTGTTACATCTTTTGAGAGTTACCCTCCGTTTATATGAAAACATGAAATGTGCTGATAAAACACATAACATGAGTCAGAGAGCACTTAAAGATATAAAATTCTTAAAATTGGTATGAAATAATAGAAAAAAACATAAAAATTTTACCAATTTATCGCAGATTCTCCATCTATAAAAAAATGAAATATGGATAATCTTAAATTACCTCCCTTTAAATTGAATATTGTTTGAAATTCAAGTAACTGTAATTCAGCGTTAATATTAAATATTTCGAAAATTTCTTTTGTAATCGCATTTGTAGTGGTAATGCTAGTAAATCATGATGTCAAAATAGTTTTAACTGGCATATTTTAGAATTAGGAACATCGAAAGCTTCACTAATTCGAAGTACTTAATAAAATCCTATATACCCAGTTGTATAAGTGTTATAACTTATTTCTAAGAAAACACATTGACTTAAAAGTTTTAAAATATGTTCATGCAATCAGAGCAGACGATTTAAACTCGTTATTTTGCAGTTTAACCGTATCTCGAATCAAGCTCAAAATACACAAAACAATGAGAATATTATTATTGACATATTCTTAGGTAGGTACTTAGCAACTTGGTTTAGTGTATAATGTTAGGAGTTGGGATCACTGTATAATGTTATGAGTTGGGATCACTGTATAATGTTAGGAGTTGGGATCACTGTATAATGTTAGGAGTTGGGATCACTGTATAATGTTAGGAGTTGGGATCACTGTATAATGTTATGAGTTGGGATCACTGTATAATGTTACGAGTTGAGATCACTGTATAATGTTAGGAGTTGGGATCACTGTATAATGTTATGAGTTGGGATCACTGTATAATGTTAGGAGTTGGGATCACTGTATAATGTTAGGAGTTGGGATCACTGTATAATGTTAGGAGTTGGGATCACTGTATAATGTTATGAGTTGGGATCACTGTATAATGTTATGAGTTGGGATCACTGTATAATGTTATGAGTTGGGATCACTGTATAATGTTACGAGTTGGGATCACTGTATAATGTTAGGAGTTGGGATCACTGTATAATGTTAGGAGTTGGGATCACTGTATAATGTTAGGAGTTGGGATCACTGTATAATGTTATGAGTTGGGATCACTGTATAATGTTACGAGTTGAGATCACTGTATAATGTTAGGAGTTGGGATCACTGTATAATGTTAGGAGTTGGGATCACTGTATATTTAGGAGTTGGGATCACTGTATAGTTTGTAGTGATCATTATAATTATGGAGCTGGTACATAATGTAATGTTAGGAAAAGTGATCACAATGTTGAGTTAATATAGACCTAGGAGTGTTTGTATGTAAAAATTCTAAACATTTTGTAAAATATATGTCCATAATAATAACAATGAAGTGTATGTAATACAACAAATACAATTTAAGCAGAATTTACATATAAATGATAAAGTAATTCAATGTACATTTAGTGTATAAATAAAACAACAGGTCAAATACCTCGGAGCACTTCATTGTACCAACTTGCTCGGATTTGTTAACCTCACTCTAACCATAATATTTTTACACCAAACATTGAAATTCCACAAAACTCGATTTGTTCAATAAATGTCCAGAAATGAAAGCCCATTTGATCAGATTCTGATAAATTTATATCATTATTATACCTCAAACTCCATCATAGCCTTTTTCATACTCTCCACATCAAAGATCATACACACTAAGTCCTGTACAGACTTGGGCAGCTTCGACCTCGATCCAGTCATGCTGACCTTTTTGATTTCACCTTCATCATCCTGAAGATAAACATGAGCAAGAAATATCAAATCATGATATCATCATCATCCTGGAGATTAACATCAACTCAAGCATGAAGGTGCACACATTTTTTATCTGACCACAGAATTACAGCTGAACTAAGGCCAAATAAAATTATACCTGTGTTTACTGTAACATTGCTGAAAAAAATAGGGTAGGTAGGTAGGCATTTTATTTTATTTTTTTATTTTACTTTTTGGCGAAGTTAATTTAAGGTGGCGATGCGCTTTGATGAATGGGAAAATGTGGTATTTTAAAAACTACAATAGGTAACAAATGAAATTGTGTATGTGTTATTGTTTCCCAAAAGGCATGGCAACAACTGGCTCTTTTCCCCCAATCACTTGCAATTATTGCAAAGGGGTAAAACCTTTTTTTTTCCGCAAGTCCGGAAGAGGTTCAGTTCCAACAGCAGGACAATGAGCACATGAGTCGGCCGTGATCGCGTGAACATAATTATTCAATAAAAAAAAAAAGAGTCGGGGGTGTTTTCAGAGGGTCGGTCTGGTTACAGTAAACTCAGGTATAATTTTATTTGGCCTAAACAGAATGTGTGTGTTTTTTTACAGCTAATCAACACATTATTCATAAAATGTAGTTACTCCAAGAAAGACAGAATTAGGAATTTAAAATCGCCGTTTTTACTTTCAACTAGATGCCATTGTTCTTAGACATGGTCCACAATATAGACATGACACTGTAGTTCAAAATCTAAAATTCAATGTAAACAAATTGTTAAACTACAAATCGGACACATAGTTAAAAAGTTATTTTGAGCAGTCCCAGAGAGAGGGGATAGATACACTGGAATCCGTGAACCAAGCAATCCCAGAGATAGGGATAGAGACACTGGAATCCGTGAACCAAGCAATCCCAGAGAGAGGGATAGATACACTGGAATTTGTGAACCAAGCAATCCGAGAGAGAGGGATAGATACACTGGAATCCGTGAACCAAGCAATCCCAGAGATAGGGATAGAGACACTGGAATCCGTGAACCAAGCAATCCCAGAGGGAGGGATAGATACACTGGAATCCGTGAACCAAGCAATCCCAGAGATAGGGATAGAGACACTGGAATCCGTGAACCAAGCAATCCCAGAGGGAGGGATAGATAAACTGGAATCCGTGAACCAAGCAATCCCAGAGAGAGGGATAGATACACTGGAATTTGTGAACCAAGCAATCCCAGAGAGAGGGATAGATACACTGGAATCCGTGAACCAAGCAATCCCAGAGATAGGGATAGAGACACTGGAATCCGTGAACCAAGCAATCCCAGAGAGAGGGATAGATACACTGGAATTTGTGAACCAAGCAATCCCAGAGAGAGGGATAGATACACTGGAATCCGTGAACCAAGCAATCCCAGAGGGAGGGATAGATACACTGGAATCCGTGAACCAAGCAATCCCAGAGGGAGGGATAGATAAACTGGAATCCGTGAACCAAGCAATCCCAGAGAGAGGGATAGATACACTGAAATCCGTGAATCATGCCCTACTCTTACTAATTCACACTAGCGGTATCACCACAATCTGGTTTATATCTGTCAACATGTAAATTACACTAGTTTCAAAATCTTTTTACTGACATAAAATGTAGTTAATTCATTATTTTAATGGAAGTTTCTTAAAAAGAAAAAGACTGAATTTAAACATTATTTAAAACTAAAACTAAATTTTTTTAAATTAAATAATTTATTGACATGATTGAAATCGACCAACTTTATGCTGAACACAAAAATGGCGACCTTTGACTTTGTGTATTCCACAACACAGGTGCTCTTTGAAAGTTAATTTTTCATAACCAGTCAAATTACAAGTAATAAATTTTATGTGTAAAAATAAGTTCAAAGTATTAATTAATTATTCTATAAATCCATTTTGGAAAAGTCCAGGATTAAAGAAGATTTCATTGGATACAAAATACTCTATTTTTAGAGTTTAATAACTTCACATGTGATTGTTGGAGAAGAAAGAGAACATACCCAAAGGTCAAGCTATCTTTAGAATACAAATCAGAATAGTGTATTATGTCACCGATAGTGGCCAAATGAGCGCAGAAGAAACAAGCAACCGGAGAATACCTGTTTTTTGTGTAGATTTACATAGCACTTGGTACACCGCTGTGTAAGTTAACGCGACTACTGAGGTGTATTTATCGATGTTTATGCAAAAATGTGACATGTCTAAAGTTAAACACCAAAATGGTTGTCATAGTAGAACATAACTGCTGGATTATTAATTTTTTTTATGTTTGTGGTGATATCACTACCAGTAGGTTCCTATGGTAAACGTCATTACGTTGTCCGAGTACTAACTTTCATACCCCATCCAACCCCTTCTCCAAGAGGAGAAATGGGAGTTGGCTGGGGTATGAAATGAAACCTGAATTTCAGCTTAAAAAGTTTGCATTTTAGAAAATTAAAACATTAAATAGGTAATTTTAAGCAGGTTATCGCATGTTTTCAGTAAAACATGTTTTAAACTGTTTTTTATCGTTGAAATATCCGTTATAAAATCCTGCTAATATAAGCTTTCCCATCAATTAATGCAATTAAGGCGGGGATCATGTAATGTGTTCTGAACTGAACTGAGTTGGGGTTTTAAGGCGCACCAACACATGAAAGGTTATATGGCGCCTAACAGGAATGCCAGGCTCATTCTCCATGTACATGGAGAACGGGCCTAGAACCTTCTCACCCTGAACTGCAGAGTTGCTGCAAGTTCTATTGTAGATACTCCATTTACGCTGGAGCCACGTTAAAGTTTTTCTGCCACTGCTCTACTGTGATATGAGCGAGATGGCACCTGAAACAATGCAGGGGTCATGATGATCTTCATGAACAAAAAATGATAAAATGAACATGAATTTGGGGGTGTTCTACCCCTCTGCCTTCCCCTCCAATGGGATCTGCAGTGGCCCTATTATTTGCCCCGTAACCAAACGGGGCCCCCGAGAACCACAAGGGGCTAATGTGTTCTGAGGATAAGACTCCGATTTATGGGCAAAGTAAACTATTTTTTAAAGAAACATTTATAATTTCAAGGTTATATAATACTGGTATAAATTTCAATATTAAATCTCCATATCACTATTTAAATATACATTTAATATCCATTTCTACCAACACAAACACTTCAGACCTGGCCATAGTCGATATCCAGTGGATAGAATTTATTTGGGAATTTCTTGAAGTTGTCTCTGTTTTCCCACTCATTATTCGTCTTCTCAGCATACAGGGCCTTGAAGCTGTCGATGGCCGAATTTCGGGAGCCACACCTCTCTACTTTGTTGCCGCCAACTGTCGTACCTACACGCCCCCAGGATCGGAACACCCACCAACTAAATGAAATGAAGCTTATGTTATACATAAATGGCAGTATTTAGAAGAACATGTGTATATGCATTGTTTTATCTACAATTGGCTAAGAGTCATTTGACACACCCAGACAAAAAACAATGCGTCAAAATCCAAACATATGCGTCATATTGAAACTGGTGATCAATTCTCAACATTTTATCCTCCGAGCACGTTAAAGAACCATAGGTATCTATTCGATAATAAGAGTTGGGCAAGTTCCGAGATTCCTATGTATCCTTCCCCTCTCTCTGGGGCGGCTCTAAATAACCTATACTGTGTTGATGAGCCGTTAAACAACATTCAATTCAATTCAACATTTAATTTTTTTTATTATGTTCACATTTTATTGTTTTAATTACACAAAATACCTTTCAAAGTATATTTTATGTATCCAATTAAAAATAAAACACTGGACAAAGCCTTATTTTATTTTCATACAAAAATACAAACGAGTTTTTCAGTTTGGCCTCTGTGCACACATGGCAAAACATAAATCCTCCAAATTCATATTGCTGGACGAAATTACGTTTTATCTTGCGGGTTACCGTTACCTCGTCCTTTGCTGATTGGGACTCGACATTATTGTTGTTGTCATCAGTGAAGGTTGGAGGCAAATGCTGTCCAAACTGTAATTTTGTTTTGTTTTGAATCTGCTTTTGCTTTTTTGACATTTTGCGTAAAACGTTGACAACATCTCGGAACAACTCATTTGATTGGACATTGCTTACAATCCAGCCAAGGAACACTATTGTTTCATTGTGCGACAAGTGCGCATAAATTACACTTATAGCGTGAAAATCGCTTATGACTACGTTTATTTTACGGCACCTTTTTCGGCTGCGTCAATGTACGTTTCGGCAACAACATTTGTGCGTCAAATCGGAAAATACTGCATATTTGACGCATGACGCAGTTGTAGAAAAAACACTGTATATGTAAGCATTATTCCATAAAAACATACCTGTGACTGCAGGAAGGCAGGCAATTTAATAAACATCTATGGGTGAACCCTATTTTCTGAAATTTGGTTCTTTTAAATCAATTTTACATCTAGGGGTGGATGTTCAATTTCAAAACTGCCTTCCTGGGGTCCAGGAATATGTCCATATATGTTTTAATGGAATAGTCCTAAGTATACAGACATTTAACCCTTAACCCGATACATATATATAATGGACTGTAATTGACATTTAACCCTTAACCCGCTACATATATATAATGGACTGTTCTTTCTTTGAATGTAGACTATTCCATTTATATGACAAAGGGGTGTTTGGGGAAAATGACCAATCAGCAGCTGGACATTGTAAACCCTCATCAGGCTGATCTGGGTTTACAATGGACGCAAAGGCTATTAGTCATGCTTAGCGGGTTAAGCAGTTTCAAACCTTCACTGTAAAAGGTCTGTACTGCTGATAATGTGCAACAAAGAAGTCGCCTATATATAGAGAGACATGAGGTACACGAGGGCCTGTATCACTCTACTGGCTAAACTATAAGTCTTTTAAGGGTCATTTTTAAACTTGTCTGAGCATTCAATTAAGGCTCTAACAAAGAAGCGTGTTAAAGATCAGATGCAAAATCAAAAGTCATAGAGTGTTAACAAGATAACATATAGCATTTCTTTGGTTAAATCAAGGGCCACAACTTTTTGAGTTTATTTTCTGAGATGGGTGGTTTTAGAATTTATCCGAGATTTAATTGACATTAAGACATGTTGAATAAGGATCGAATGCAAAATTGAAGGTGCTCGAGTGTTAGACAAGGCATACAGCATTTTTCAGTAAAACAAGGCCCATAACTTTGATGTTTATCATCCAATATAAGTGGTTTTCAAACTCGTCTGAGCTTTTATCGATATCAAGACTCTGGCAAAGTTTGGTAAAGATCAGATGCAAAATGAAGGTGCTAGAGCTCTGTCATCAAAAAGTTAAAGACAGGGACGATAGACTATGGCATAAACCCTACTGGCCCTTAACTTAAAAAGCAATAATAAATTCTCACACTTTGGTCTTGTCCGACTCGAGGGCTTGTATCTTGTAGTATGAGTTAGTTCCCCTGACCACATCCACCAATCCGAGGACAGCATTATAGATCACCCCCTTTTCCGCTACCACATGAGCGTGATCAGCCACACCTGTGTACGGTTAATTAAGCATTTGATTAAGGCAATCCACAATAAAAGTCTATGATGGATCATCAATACTGTGGCCTAAAAAAAAAAATTGTGTGGTTCTGGTAACATGTTCAAAATTGGTAGGTAGGGTAGGTTGGATTTTTTTTTTTTATGAACGCAAAGAAGATGCACTGAATTATGTACTATAATTTTTATTTTTATTTTTTTCGAAATGGACCAAAAAATTGTCAGGGTCGGCGGGTATTCGTAGGTAGGGTCGGGTGACCCGAACCACAATTATTTTTTTTAGGCCTGTACTTGCCCTAATAGTAGTGCCCAGGGTCTACGCAAAACGCCAAGGGTACTCTTTTATTAAATGAAAAAACAAATGGATATTATTAAACAAATAATGTATGGTGCTGAGGTCCATATGCAAGTTTATGGACTGGGCAGTCAAACCTAGGATTTTATATGGACTGTAGCGAAGGTGAGGTCCATAGGTTATAACATTCTAGGTCTGACTACACTCGACGACCCCATGTGCCGTATTAAATAACTGTGTAAACTCAGTCAAGCTAAATGGAGTGTAAAAGCTTGGTTTAAAGGCGATAACAGAGGGAGCTTACATGGATTCAATTGAAAATTGTCACTGACACTTGTGTCTACAATCTGATTTATTGTGACAACAGACCGCCAAGATCAATTTATTTCATAATTTTGAAAAGTTATATAAGTCTAGCATTCAACTTTTCATTCCAGAACCGACAAAACGGACATTTTCTCAAGCCCTCCGCTATAGACACTTATATTTAGTAAAAACCTCTCGAAACTAATTTGATATTTCCTGAAGATTTCGATATCTACCTGTAACAAGAGAAAATACTGACCTGAGTCGGGGTCCACGGCTGCTCCACCCTTCACCGTCATCTTCAGCTTGTCAGGCAGATTCTTTGTGAAGTAAGCCTCTGGAACAACATCAGTAATGTGGTGTACTTGTTTTGACATAAAGATTAGGACGAAGGCACATTTAGGATCAGTTTCATAATTATAATGTCAACTCTCCCTTGTATATCTAATATTTATTTTGCCAAAATATTTCAGAAAAAATATTAAAATAAAAGCCACAGACGTCCGAATAAATACTTTATAAGGTGTTGATTGCTACACAACCTACCAAAGACCAAGCATGTGAAACGTGAACCAACCTACCAAAGACCAAGCATGTGAAACGTGAACAATTGTCCACCCCGTACCTGTCCGTAGTGAGATACCTGTACATCTACGGTCATCAGAAGGCATGATAATATAGGTAGTGTTAGTGACAGACTGTACTATTGTATACAGTCTATGTATCTTCTTCTATTAATTTGGTATTTCGTTAAAATGGAAAAGTGTTCAAACAATGTGGAACATCTTAGAAACAATTGTCCACCTCGTATCTGTCCGTAGTGAGATACTTGTACATCTACGGTCATCAGAAGGTGTAATGATATAGGAAGTGTTAGTGACAGACTGTACTATTGTATACAGTCTATGTATCTTCTTCCATTAATTTGGTATTTCATTAAAATGGAAAAGTGTTCAAACAATGTGGAACATCTTAGAAACAATTGTCCACCTCGTATCTGTCCGTAGTGAGATACTTGTACATCTACGGTCATCAGAAGGCGTGATAATATAGGAAGTGTTAGTGACGGACTACTACTGTATACAGCCTGTGTATCTACTCCCATTAATTTGGTATTTCATTAAAATGGAAAAGTGTTCAAACAATGTGGAACATCTTAGAAACAATTGTCCACCTCGTATCTGTCCGTAGTGAGATACTTGTACATCTACGGTCATCAGAAGGCGTGATAATATAGGAAGTGTTAGTGACAGACTGTACTATTGTATACAGCCTGTGTATGTACTCACATTAATTTGGTATTTCATTATAATGGAAAAGTGTTCAAACAACATGGAACATCTTGGAAACAATTGTGTTAGTGACCAACTGTACTATTGTGTACAGCCTGCGTATCTACTCCCATTTATTACATATTTCACTAATAAAACACTTTTTACCTAGATAAATCAGGTCTCACGCAATACATGCATCTATAACATTTGTTTAAATACGCATGTTCAGGGCTATTCTAGGAAAAATCTCAGGAGAGCTAAGAATTAACAATACATTTTGGTTGACGTGGTGGTGTCGTGGTGGAGGGGGATTAGGGAATTACAATCTATTATTACAAATTATGGTAGTGGTACCATTAAAATTGCTGGCCATTCCTACACTTTGAATAAAAAAATAAATAAATGTAAAATAAATTGTATGATTGCACGCATTCCGCACCCTCTACTACACAATTTGTACACAGTTGTATTTTATTTACATACCATCTTTCTTGGAATAAGCTGCACTTTTGCCAATACTTTTGGTCACAGAGGCCTTTCCAATCCTCTTCTCGGGCTGAAAATCATAAAAATAAACATAGCATCCAAGTAATGTCACGAGACATACACCTATGGTATACAGAAATGTACACAGTGAGGGACATTTCAAACTGGATTATACTGAGCAGGACTTCTTATTAGATACTGCATACAATCAATATAAATTTAAAGGCATTTTCTGTAGTTTTCCATGCGCAGCATTTTTGGGCGACTTCTTTTCTAAAACTATAGGATGGATTTTCCTAAAAATTTACAGGAATGTTGCTTTTGATGTCTAGTTGTATTCTTTTTTTTTTTTCTTTTTTTTTTTTTTTTTTTGATTATTATTATTTTATTTTTTTTATTGTCTTTATTTAAATAAATGCCTATTATTAGATACATAAAATAGGAAAAATATAGCATTTTGTAAAAATTAAAACAAAATTAAAAAAATTAAGCATAATGGTAGGGTTCCAAAAACCAATATTAAATCTCAACATGCATAGTGACCTATAATTTTAATTGCATATATTGTTTAAATATATGTTCAAATAAGTGCCTAGGAAGTTTGAACAAATTCTGTTATTAGGAACATAACAAAAAAGGAAAATATACCATTTTTATATAATTTCATACAAAACTTGGCCTTTTAGCATAGGGGTAGGGTTTCAAAGAATATTTCTAAACAAGCATGGGGACCTAACATTTTTATTGCACATTTTGTTTTTATATATGTTAAACTTAGAAAGTTTAAACAAATTCTATTATTGGGAACATACAAAAAAAATGGTCTCAACAGATTTTGTAAAAAAATAAATGGTTTTACATAAAGATGAGCTTTAAATGCTATTGTAATTAAATGTTCTTTACTTTAATATGATCTTTACTTTAATACGATTTTAGCAGAATTGTGACCAATGAATAAATGATTAGATTTCAAAAATGTCTTATTTAGCTATTTCATGGACTTGTTCAACTTTTTGGTCAGATTGACGACAGTGGCATTACAAATTATTTTTTAAAATTTTACCAATCATGGTGACCTACCATTATTTTTGCCTTTTCTGTCTATATATATAACAGACTTACTGTACAAAAAGTTTAAAGAAAATCCGTTATGCAGAAAAAACTATAGAACATGTCTTTAAAGGGACTGGAGGCAATCTGGAGGCAATCTGGAAACATTATGGCTGTCAATCCAAATACGAATACAACCATCAAAATGGGATTCCGATTCATATTCGATGTGCATATGCATTAAACTAGGTATTTAAATTCCCTACAAATTTGAAATAATTTTTAAAAGCAATATTCATGCAAGAACTAATTTAATGAAATAAAAATCATACATGAGCAGGCGAATCAGGTCAAAATGATGTCCTTCCATACTTTCACCCAAATTTTCTGTAAGAAATATTCACTTTTTCTCTGATAACCCAGTGTGTAGGTTGTAGGGAATTTTAAGTCATTTCTAGTGCTGAAGGAATCTTTAAAATCAAGAGAACTTCAAAAGTTATACTGATTTTAATAAATTTGGTCAAATCCTACGCTTATCGAAGTCTCGGTGACCAACCGTTCCCAAAGATTGTCTTCCCAAATCATATATAAGGAATGATGGGTATTACTTCTTCAGGGTGCTGGAAAAAGCGGAAAAAGCACCGCATGGTCTAAATACTGTCTGAGATGGCGTGGATTTGACGATTCCCTAACATATTCTGAAACCAAACATTTTCGTCATTTCCATAGTCATCCAATCAAAATCGGCAAAAACAAATCAGTCCCTTTCTGTCTAAATTCATTTGTTGTTTACAGTTTCCTCTCACTAAAAGTAGTCCTAAACATCGTATTCTTCATCCATGAACTAAAATTCGTCATGAAATCCCACATAAATGTATCTCCTTTCGCTAGGTACATAAAATCTATCATCTTTATTTACTGATTCATTCGAAAATTTGAGGAAATACACGCAAAAAAATTCCCAAAAACCTATTTTTTTCACTTCCTGAAATTTAAAATTCCCAGACAATTTTTTATTTACTGCGCATGCTCACCCTGCCTTCTATCTGAAGAGTACTCACAAAGTAATGTAATGATGTTTTATACGGGTTTACCACTTGGAAAACAACAGTCATTACATACGAATGTATTCATATCCTGAATGAAATGTTTTGAGGCCCTTATACATTCAGAATTCTTGTTTTGTGATAGAAGAAACTATACTTGAATTATATATACAATTGCTGGCAATAGTCCCCTTTTAAATTAATATATATATTAACTTGTTTACAAGCCCGCGGCGCGGGCATTTCATTTGATATATATACATAGTTTATATTGCTACCATATCATCCCTTATTTGTAGAGATAGTTTTATCTTTATACGTTTACATTATTTTTAATGACTACTTCATTCTTTCATGATTCATCGTTTTTTTTGCGCACAATATGACCTATTTATGTGTCTACGTGCCATAAAACACCATTCATTCATTCTTTAAATTAATATAATGAAACGAAAAAGAAACACAACTTGGAAATTTCCACTATATATTGTATGTACAATATGCTGCTGTTAATCTAATGGTACATGGCCATGTAAGACCTTTCCTATCAAAAAAGAAGACTAAAAACACAACAAAATACAGCAAACGGTATTCTTTCAAAGTTTCATTATTGACAGAGTATGCCTTTGGCTCAAGCATGTGAGCAAACTTAGTATGCAAAAGTTTGCGAACTCTTTATTTGGCTCAATTTTTCAGAGGAACTTCAACATTTATGCATTTCTTGTTACAAAGGCCACTTTCCGTCACTTGTCAACATAAACAAATTTTTCAGACAAATCTATGTATCCTTACAATGTTTACTCAAAGTGGCACGTGACCTTTTTATAAACAGACTAAAACTGAGAATATTTTCAGTTTACAAGCCCAGTTTCCGTCCTGTTTTTTAAAACAAGAGGTCAATGACCTTGAAGCTCTACTGATTGATTTTGATTTCAGGAAGTAGTCGCTACAGACTTGTTTTTTGAAAATCTATTTTTAACCGTGGCGGCCATCTTGAATTTCCGGCCGACCTGAAATTTTGCTAAGATCAATAAGACATTAAGAGCAACATTCCTGTGAAGTTTAATGAAAATCCGTCAGGTAGTTTCAAAGAAGAAGTCGCTACAAGTTTTCATTATATAACTCTATGTAAACAAAGCAGCCATGTTTAAGGTCAAATCAAAACGATTTTCGACAAGGACCAACATCATGTTATACTGATCATTTTAGAAAAAGTCCCATATCAATATCTCTTATTGTTTTGAAGAAGTAATCGCTACAAACTTATTTATTTTAAATCTATTTTTAGCTGTGGCGGCCATCTTGAATTTCCGGCCGACCTGAAATTTTTCTAGGATCAACTAGACATCAAGAGCAACATTCCTGTGAAGTTTCATGAACATCCGTCAAGTAGTTTCAGAGAAGTAGTCGCTACATGTTTTTACTATATAACTCTATGTAACCAAAGATGGCCACTGGCAGCCATGTTTAACGTCGAATCAAAATAATTTTCCACAAGGATCTACATCATGTCATGCTGATCATTTTAGAAAAAGTCCCATATCAATATCACTTATAGTTTTCAAGAAGTAGTCGCTACAAACTTATTTTTTAAAAATCTATTTTTAGCTGTGACGGCCATCTTGAATTTCCGGCCGACCTGAAATTTTGATAGGATCAATTAGACATCAAGAGCAACATTCCTGTAAAGTTTCATGACAATCTGCCTAGTAGTTTCAGAGGAGTAGTCGCTACAAGTTTTTACTATATAACTCTATGTAAACAAAGATGGCCGCTGGCAGCCATGTTTAACGTTGAATCAAAACGATTTTTGACTAGGATCAACATCATGTAATGCTGATCATTTTAGAAAAAGTCCCATATCAATATCACTTATAGTTTTCAAGAAGTAGTCGCTACAAACTTATTTTTTAAAAATCTATTTTTAGCTGTGACGGCCATCTTGAATTTCCGGCCGACCTGAAATTTTTCTAGGATCAATTAGACATCAAGAGCAACATTCCTGTAAAGTTTCATGACAATCCGCCAAGTAGTTTCAGAGAAGTAGTCGCTACAAGTTTTTACTATATAACTCTATGTAAACAAAGATGGCCGCTGGCAGCCATGTTTAACGTTGAATCAAAACGATTTTTGACTAGGATCAACATCATGTCATGCTGATCATTTTAGAAAAAGTCCCATATCAATATCACTTATAGTTTTCAAGAAGAATTCTACAAACTTGTATTTTAAAACTCTATTTTTAGCTTTGGCGGCCATCTTGGATTTCACATCAACATGAATTTTTGCTAGGATCAACTAGACTTTATGGGCAACATTTCTGTAAAGTTTCATGAATATCCATCCAGTAGTTTCAGCTGTGAAGTCGCTACAAATAAAAGTTTACGGACAGACGGACGGACGGACGCCGGACGCCGCACCACGGCATAAGCTCTGCTGATCTCTGATCAGTAGAGCTAAAAATATAGATTCAACTAGGTCATGATACACTAACATTTTATAAATTAACAAGAGGTCAATGACCTTGAAGCTTTACTGATTGATTTTGATTTCAGGAAGTAGTCGCTACAAACTGTTTTTTTGAAAATCTATTTTTAGCCGTGGTGGCCATCTTGAATTTCCGGCCGACCTGAAATTTTGCTAGGATCAATTAGACATCAAGAGCAACATTCCTGTGAAGTTTTATGAAAATCCGTCGAGTAGTTTCAGAGGAGTAGTCGCTACAAGTTTTCATTATATAACTCTATGTAAACAAACATGGCCACTGGCAGCCATGTTTAACGTCGAATCAAAATAATGTTCGACTTGAATAACTATCATGTCATGCTGATCATTTTAGAAAAAGTCCCATATCAATATCACTTATAGTTTTCAAGAAGTAGTCGCTACAAACTTGTATTTTGAAAATCTATTTTTAGCCATGGCGGCCATCTTGAATTTCCGGCCGACCTGAAATTTTGCTAGGATCAATTAGACATCAAGAGCAACATTCCTGGGAAGTTTTATGAAAATCCGTCAAGTAGTTTCAGAGGAGTAGTCGCTACAAGTTTTCATTATATAACTCTATGTAAACAAACATGGCCACTGGCAGCCATGTTTAACGTCGAATCAAAATAATGTTCGACTTGAATAACCATCTTGTCATGCTGATCATTTTAGAAAAAGTCCCATATCAATATCACTTATAGTTTTCAAGAAGTAGTCGCTACAAACTTGTATTTTGAAAATCTATTTTTAGCCATGGCAGCCATCTTGAATTTCCGGCCGACCTGAAATTTTGCTAGGATCAATAAGACATCAAGAGCAACATTTCTGTGAAGTTTCATGAAAATCCGTCAAGTAGTTTCAGAGAAGTAGTCGCTACAAGTTTTCATTATATAACTCTATGTAAACAAAGATGGTCACTGGCAGCCATGTTTAATGTCGAATCAAAATAATGTTCGACTCGGATAACCATCATGTCATGCTGATCATTTTAGAAAAAGTCCCATATCAATATCACTTATAGTTCTCAAGAAGTAGTCGCTACAAACTTATTTTTTAAAAATCTATTTTTAGCCGTGGCGGCCATCTTGAATTTCCGGCCGACCTGAAATTTTGCTAGGATCATTTAGACATCAAGAGCAACATTCCTGTGAAGTTTCATGAAAATCCGTCAAGTAGTTTCAGAGGAGTAGTCGCTACAAGTTTTCATTATATAACTCTATGTAAACAAAGATGGCCGCTGGCAGCCATGTTTAACGTCAAATCAAAACGATTTTCGACAAGGACCACCCAACATCATGTCATGCTGATCATTTTAGAAAAAGTCCCATATCAATATCACTTATAGTTTTCAAGAAGTAGTCGCTACAAACTTGAATTTAAAAAATCTATTTTTAGCTTTGGCGGCCATCTTGGATTTCACATCAACATGAATTTTTGCTAGGATCAACTAGACTTCATGGGCAACATTTCTGTAAAGTTTTATGAATATCCATCTAGTAGTTTCAGAGGAGTAGTCGCTACAAATAAAAGTTAACGGACAGACGGACGGACAGACAGACGGACGGACGGACGCCGGACGCCGCACCACGGCATAAGCTCTGCTGATCTCTGATCAGTAGAGCTAAAAACGTGTTTGGAAGTCTATTAAACAATTTCATTGTAAAAATAGTATGTTTGCATTTTTCCATCATTCACCTCGATCGCTATAACAATGCACCTGCTAATGTCAATGTATTATTTTCCATGACGTCAATTTACACTGTAACTCTGTGTAAATCAAACAGATACAGGTTGTACGAGTTGCCTCTCTTTGGTTAAAATATATTATCATGGTATAATAAATAATATTTTAACTGCGTCTGCTGAAGTGTGATAAAAATATGATGTCATTACAGTGTTATATTTTAATAGTTTATTATGTGGCAGCATGCACGTGCATCCCCAATGCCATATAAGTAAGTAAACACAATTTTCTGAGAAATAACTTTCGTTTTTGTACCACTTATTTACATTTTGGGTTGTTTCTTATGTTTTCAATCTCCAATGCTAAACGTCTGTCCATTAACAGCATCACTGAAGTAATTTGCGGTGTAAAAATATTTTTTAAATGAGAACAACGGAAAGTGGATTTGACAGAAATATCTCTACATCACAGTTGTGTCCTTTCGCTAACTGCAACCTTTTTTTTCTCACAAAACATCTTGGGATTTCTCCGGAATATTATGTGGAATTAAGTGCGCAGTATATACACAATATAACGGAAATTCCCGAGTTGCGTTTCTTTTTTGCTTCAGTATATTTGTAAGTTAGCAACAAAACACAGCTGTTGTTGAGCTTTTCTAGATCAAACGTATTCTCTAAGAATGAGGATAATTAACCGTGGACATTTCACATGGATCTGATCACATTATGAAGGTTTCCAATTGTATTTGGTAGACACCAATCCCTCTTCAAGATCCCTCCAGTCCCTTTAAGACTATTAATACATTATCACAGATACGTACATCGGATCCCCAGCTGGCTATACTGTGTTGCGAAATCATGAGAGCTGCCCCTCCTTTCTGTGCCTTCTCTATGAAGTCTTCATCCACAACGTGTACCTCTGCCTTCTCCGCCTCCTTGATCACTTTAGATTTCTTCTCCACCTCATCTGTGGAGAACAAAATGACACATGTAGAGATGGCTCTCGATTATCCGAATTTGGGTTTGAAGTTACGTCCAATGTTTCTGTCCCATGTTCCCCAGCCCAAAAAGTATGTTTTTCCCGAAAAACATTGCGACTAAAAATTCCCATACGGAAAAAAACAACAATTTTTTCAAAAATATTGTCATGAAAACAAAAATATCTAACTAATAATAGCTAAAATTGTTGATAACCAACATAAATTACTAAGTTCAGTTGTGTTGACATTGTTCTTTTCTCATTTTTGAGCAAACACTGTAAGTGGCCTCATATTACGTACCTGGAATAGAGCGAAACTAACATACAGATTTTTAAGTAAACTCTTCAGTTTCAGATAAAAAATGCAACCGAGTCCAAATGTTTCACAATAAGCATTCATACCACATAACAACTTTGTCAAAGACTTTAAAATCAATGTATTGTTTAAACAAAAACTGCTTTTTTAAGAAAAATATGCATAAATTCTCCCTTCCAAAGATCCCTATTTCTCGAATATAGAGCAAGAGCCCTTAAAGGGAAACATGGCAATCTTGATTTGTTTAAAACTTGTGGCATCCCCTTAGTTTTTCTACATAACCCGCATTTGCACAATCATTAATAATTATATAAGAATAGTTTAAAGCAAACTGCTTTTACATTTATTTCTAATTATGGATTACTGCATAAATATTATGAGCCGAAACATGCGAAAACGACCCTTCAGACAAAATGTTGACATTTTATATTTTTTTATGTTTAGGAAACATGTTGATTTTCTCTTTAAAAATCTCTTCATTTTATGATGATATCGTATTAAACATTGTATTAACCATTAATTTCGACGTTGGCGTCGGCGTCTTGGATGACCTCGTTGATTAAATAACAACAAAAAACATAAACAATTAACATTTTCTATAGCATCAACTATTAATATTAAGAAAACATATTCCCTATGATATAATAATAAGGTAAAAACACAGAAGTGACGAGAAATGATTAGTAATTAATTGATTACCGGCCGACGTCATATATTGTTACTTTATGACGTTGTTTAAACGTCCGAAGGGACGTGGACGTTTTCGTGTGTTGCGGCTCATATATTGAACAATTTTGTAGAATAATGAAGAAAAGTGAATTCTCATTTGTTTATTTAATTGTATACAAGCAGTTTTAAAGTCAAAATGATACATTATTAATAAATTGCTGTGCTAATTTTAATACCTGATATAAAACTCAAGATTGCCATGTGTCCCTTTAAGATGATACAAACTTGAAATAATTCACTTATTAATTAAGGGCTATTTCATTAAAATATACCCGGGACCCCAGGAAGGCAATTTAATGAACATCTATGCGTGAACCCTATATTCCAAAATTGGTTCTTTTTTAACAGTTTCCCATCTATGGGTGGGTGTTCAGTTTCAAAAGTGCCTTCCTGGTGTCCCTTGTATGTTTTAATGGAGTAGCCCTAAGAATGATTAAACCTTCTTTTTTTGCCAATAAGGTACAAGTACCATACCTGCAGTGCTTATCACAGCGGCCACAGTTTTATCACATTTAGTCACGACCGCCCCTCCCAGACGTGTGATGGCCTTTGTCACATCAGCTTTAGATTTCTTGAATTTCCCGGAAACACAAAATCTCATTCCCTCAAATGGATGGAAGTTAACCCTGCAAAAACGTCAAAATACAGCAATAGCTGAATGCGCTTAAAGCAGATCTTTCATGGTAAACATTCAAACAAAGCTTGAAAACATCTTAACTTCATATTATTTTATCAGTAACATATTACTTTATTGACAGTCACATATCACTTAATCTGTCACATATTGTTTAATCAGTCAAATATGGTTTAATCAGTCGCACATAGTTCATCAGTCACACTTTTATTACTTAACAATCAAAATTAAAACACTATGTCATTGTACCTTTTGAAGTTAAAATTAAGGAAGTGCCTTATTTAATTAAACTGAGCTTTTTAATCCACAAAAATAGTCCAAGTATAGTGATGACGTGCTGAGGCAGTCTAGTGATGACGTGCTGAGGCAGTCTAGTGATGACGTGCTCAGGCAGTTTAGTGATGACGTGCTGAGGCAGTATAGTGATGACGTGCTGAGGCAGTCTAGTTATGACGTGCTGAGGCAGTCTAGTGATGACGTGCTGAGGCAGTCTAGTGATGACGTGCTCAGGCAGTTTAGTGATGACGTGCTGAGGCAGTATAGTGATGACGTGCTGAGGCAGTCTAGTGATGACGTGCTGAGGCAGTATAGTGATGACGTGCTGAGGCAGTCTAGTGATGACGTGCTCATGCAGTCTAGTGATGACGTGCTGAGGCAGTCTAGTGATGACGTGCTGAGGCAGTCTAGTGATGACGTGCTCAGGCAGTTTAGTGACGACGTGTTCAGGCAGTATAGTGATGACGTGCTGAGGCAGTATAGTGATGACGTGCTGAGGCAGTCTAGTGATGACGTGCTCATGCAGTCTAGTGATGACGTGCTGAGGCAGTCTAGTGATGACGTGCTCAGGCAGTTTAGTGATGACGTGCTGAGGCAGTATAGTGATGACGTGCTGAGGCAGTCTAGTTATGACGTGCTGAGGCAGTCTAGTGATGACGTGCTCAGGCAGTCTAGTGATGACGTGCTCAGGCAGTATAGTGATGACGTGCTGAGGCAGTCTAGTTATGACGTGCTGAGGCAGTCTAGTGATGACGTGCTGAGGCAGTCTAGTGATGACGTGCTGAGGCAGTCTAGTGATGACGTGCTGAGGCAGTCTAGTGATGACGTGCTGAGGCAGTCTAGTGATGACGTGCTCATGCAGTCTAGTGATGACGTGCTGAGGCAGTCTAGTGATGACGTGCTGAGGCAGTCTAGTGATGACGTGCTCAGGCAGTTTAGTGACGACGTGTTCAGGCAGTATAGTGATGACGTGCTCATGCAGTCTAGTGATGACGTGCTGAGGCAGTCTAGTGATGACGTGCTGAGGCAGTCTAGTGATGACGTGCTGAGGCAGTCTAGTGATGACGTGCTGAGGCAGTCTAGTGATGACGTGCTGAGGCAGTCTAGTGATGACGTGCTCATGCAGTCTAGTGATGACGTGCTGAGGCAGTCTAGTGATGACGTGCTGAGGCAGTCTAGTGATGACGTGCTCAGGCAGTTTAGTGACGACGTGTTCAGGCAGTATAGTGATGACGTGCTGAGGCAGTATAGTGATGACGTGCTCATGCAGTCTAGTGATGACGTGCTCAGGCAGTATAGTGATGACGTGCTGAGGCAGTCTAGTGATGACGTGCTCATGCAGTCTAGTGATGACGTGCTGAGGCAGTCTAGTGATGACGTGCTCAGGCAGTTTAGTGACGACGTGTTCAGGCAGTATAGTGATGACGTGCTGAGGCAGTATAGTGATGACGTGCTGAGGCAGTCTAGTGATGACGTGCTCAGGCAGTTTAGTGATGACGTGCTGAGGCAGTATAGTGATGACGTGCTCCTGCAGTCTAGTGATGACGTGCTCATGCAGTCTAGTGATGACGTGCTGAGGCAGTCTAGTGATGACGTGCTGAGGCAGTCTAGTGATGACGTGCTCCTGCAGTCTAGTGATGACGTGCTCCTGCAGTCTAGTGATGACGTGCTGAGGCAGTTTAGTGATGACGTGCTCCTGCAGTCTAGTGATGACGTGCTCATGCAGTCTAGTGATGACGTGCTGAGGCAGTCTAGTGATGACGTGCTGAGGCAGTCTAGTGATGACGTGCTCAGGCAGTCTAGTGATGACGTGCTCATGCAGTCTAGTGATGACGTGCTGAGGCAGTCTAGTGATGACGTGCTCAGGCAGTTTAGTGATGACGTGCTGAGGCAGTATAGTGATGACGTGCTCCTGCAGTCTAGTGATGACGTGCTCATGCAGTCTAGTGATGACGTGCTGAGGCAGTCTAGTGATGACGTGCTGAGGCAGTCTAGTGATGACGTGCTCCTGCAGTCTAGTGATGACGTGCTCATGCAGTCTAGTTATGACGTGCTGAGGCAGTCTAGTGATGACGTGCTGAGGCAGTCTAGTGATGACGTGCTGAGGCAGTCTAGTGATGACGTGCTGAGGCAGTCTAGTTATGACGTGCTCCTGCAGTCTAGTGATGACGTGCTGAGGCAGTCTAGTGATGACGTGCTCATGCAGTCTAGTTATGACGTGCTGAGGCAGTCTAGTGATGACGTGCTGAGGCAGTATAGTGATGACGTGCTGAGGCAGTCTAGTGATGACGTGCTGAGGCAGTCTAGTTATGACGTGCTCATGCAGTCTAGTGATGACGTGCTCATGCAGTCTAGTTATGACGTGCTGAGGCAGTCTAGTGATGATGTGCTGAGGCAGTCTAGTGATGACGTGCTGAGGCAGTCTAGTGATGACGTGCTGAGGCAGTCTAGTGATGACGTGCTGAGGCAGTCTAGTGATGACGTGCTGAGGCAGTCTAGTGATGACGTGCTGAGGCAGTCTAGTGATGACGTGCTGAGGCAGTCTAGTGATGACGTGCTGAGGCAGTCTAGTGATGACGTGCTCATGCAGTCTAGTGATGACGTGCTGAGGCAGTCTAGTGATGACGTGCTGAGGCAGTCTAGTTATGACGTGCTCAGGCAGTCTAGTGATGACGTGCTCATGCAGTCTAGTGATGACGTGCTGAGGCAGTCTAGTGATGACGTGCTCAGGCAGTCTAGTGATGACGTGCTCATGCAGTCTAGTGATGACGTGCTGAGGCAGTCTAGTGATGACGTGCTGAGGCAGTCTAGTGATGACGTGCTGAGGCAGTCTAGTTATGACGTGCTCATGCAGTCTAGTGATGACGTGCTGAGGCAGTCTAGTGATGACGTGCTCATGCAGTCTAGTGATGACGTGCTGAGGCAGTCTAGTGATGACGTGCTGAGGCAGTCTAGTTATGACGTGCTCAGGCAGTCTAGTGATGACGTGCTCATGCAGTCTAGTGATGACGTGCTGAGGCAGTCTAGTGATGACGTGCTCAGGCAGTCTAGTGATGACGTGCTCATGCAGTCTAGTGATGACGTGCTGAGGCAGTCTAGTGATGACGTGCTCAGGCAGTTTAGTGACGACGTGTTCAGGCAGTCATCCTTCTACAAAATACAATGATGAAGTGATTCCTTTTTCCCCAGTCAATCTTTATTACAAAATATACATGTATGTGAGTAGGAGCGAAATAAGTTAAGCCCACCTACCCCGAATCTACGGAATCAAGGGATGAACTGACTGGTCCCTCTGTGGTCCTTACTGTCACCGCGGGGAACACACGGTCACGCTTCACAAACTTGTAACTCTTGCTGTAATTAGTACAATATTATTAATCGAAAATAGTAAATATAAACAATAAACATATGATAGATGTATAGGGACGAGACAAGATGTGGCTTATTGTAGGTACCTTATAGGAAAATATTGGAAGAAATAACATACAGATAATTATTAAAAGAGATAATTATTAAAAGAAAGAAAAAGCATTCAAGAAATTACTTTGACACAAACGTTTTTATTGAAAACAACAAAATTAAAATTTATTTTAAATTATCTTTTCTTTTTATAAATCATAAATTGAATTGTTGTTTCAAAACATTGTTTTAGCAGCCCAAGAGATAGGAATCCACAAACAATGCACTACTCTTATTACAGAGTAAATTATGGTTCTTTAACATGCTCAGAGGATAGACTTCGATACATGGAACACCCGGTTTACGTCCCCAACCGACCACCGTGGTTAGATTGTCTTGCTGGACACACCGACATTCTAACTGGACTAAACGTCAAACTTGCTATCCACTGGGCCAGCTGACCCCACTTTCAATGAAGCTTCTTTTTTTTCTTTTTTTTATCTCAGCTGGTCAGACATTCTGTACAATAGTACTGGAGGTAACCTATGGATGTACTTACAAGACTTCCACGTCATGGTACTCCTTAGGAACCTTGAATGCCTTCCGCTTGGGTGTCTTGGTTTTGTACATACACTTGGTCCACTCAGTCATGTTGCCGGTACAATGGTAGCCATCAGTCCTGTGGCAGAGAAGTATGTGGGTTTAAACTAACTAGCTTAATTGCTTATAAAGAAGTAATATCAAACAATATATATAGTTTTTTAATTTTTTCAAAAAGGAGAGTTCGTTTGTTTTTGTTTGTATGGTGTTGTACGTCATTTTCAACACATGTAAGGTTATATATGATGGTCGATTTTTTGTGGTGGAGGCAGACCACCCACTTTTCCTGGGAAGAACCAGTACACCTCCAGCCATTCGTAAGAATCACTTCATCACTTACAAGTCAAGCCCCCGGTGGGATTCAAACCCGCAGCGGTGAGAGGCGAGAAGCTCCGGTAGGAGAGAACATGGATCACAGGATTCATTATATACAATCACCGTATGTGCTCATGAACAAAATCAGCTAATAATACTAAACCACAGACTGGTCAACTTAAGAATCACAAATAACTTGCATCAGAGACTCTCAAACAGGCACAGCTGCCATCTTCTGTCAATGACCACTTAAACAGCTGCCATCTTCCAGCTAGTTTAGGATGCACTCCTAGGAAATCTGTACATAGCGAGCCCATAGTAGTGCATTAGAATCAGATCGCTATCATACAAGTGTATATTAGTATCGTATAAGCGCTATCGTTCATACTACTGCTATTGATGTAGATCTTAACTTTAAGTATGATGATCCCATCTACTTCGTAGGGTACCAGAGCCCCAGATAAGCTGCGTATTTGCGTAATTACCCAATTAAAACAATGAAAAACCCAATTGAAATTAAAATCAAGCGTACCAAAAAGCATATGAAATCCCATTTAAGCAATTATTTAAAAAATGTGTGCGTACAAACTGTTTTCCATTATTGCAATCGAACGTTGTCTCTGACTTTCCTAGAATGTAAACAAATCTTCGTCGTTCTGTATTCTCCCGGTTAATTAGCGAACCCGTCTTAGTAGACGTTACTGGAGTATTTAACAGTATGTCGCTTTTGAACAAATAGTAATTTCGTAAACCAGTCCAATATAAAATAAAGTCTAGATCACTATGTGGCTTGGTAATTTTCAAGCGTTTGTGTAAAATGGCGTCCGTCAGTCGTAAAAAGGCCAGTATAAATACACAGCAAAACAAAATTGTAGAGTATTTTGGAATTACCAAACCATTAGATGGTGACGGGGTTGTTTCGGGAATTATAAAGGAATTAATCGATATATGTATTCACCCGTCAATTCCAATTGTTCACGATGTATTAAACGATATTTTGTCATCAGTAACAAAACCGACGGCAATCGTGTTGTTACTAAAACCATTAGAGACTGGAAAACTAAATATCCGTGGCTAATTGTCGTCAATAGTGTTGATGATGATGATGAATAAATCTGAATCATGTGAACTATTCAGCGAAAATAAAACAATCAGTTAAAACATAGTTTGAAGTTACAGTTTATGTTTCCAGCGTAAATGGAGTTTCTATGATAGAATTTGCAGCAACTCTGCAGTTCAGGGTGAGAAGGTTCTAGGCTCCATTTTTCATATTTTATCTTGATGGAGGATGAACCTGGCACGTTCATTCCTGTTAGGCGCCATATAACCTTTCATGTGTTGGTGCGCCTTAAAACCCCATTCAATCAATCAAGTCAATCAATGTTTACAGTTTATTTGTTCAGACAAGATGTAAATATCATTTCAAGTTAATAATTCATGTGAAATAGAAGCCACAACAGGGACTATCATACAACACACAACATAAAGATCTGAAAAGTACACCATTGTAAGTATCTATTTGTACTATTTTGTGTTGATACCCAATTAACGAAACATTTGATGAGTGAATTACTTTTTTTTAATTGTATTTTAAAATACCCAATTGACAAAAATATAGGTGGGTATTTAAGCAAATCAATCCAATGCTTATCTGGGGCTCTGGGGTACAGTAACAAAATTGTAGAGAGTTTCTAAGTACTTTAGTTGAAGCAGACGTGAAGCAGACGTGTTTTTTTTTGGCACATGTATATGGATATGACTTCCACATCACCCATATAGCTTTCGTAATTACATCATCGGTGTTCACCGAACTAATATTCACAAATTTGATACTTTTTCGAGTTTATACATAATTTCTACAAATTATGACATTGAAATAGAATAACTAGATAAAAGTAAAAGTAACACAATTTAAGAAACTGAAAAGATAAGAATGATTACTGGGTATTACTTTATAATTCCAAGTTTATGTTTTGTGTTAGAAATTGTCGTAGTTTCATGATCTGCCACACAAATATAAACACTGTCAAAGTCTGTTTACAAATTTCATTGCTATGCTTTAACCAGTTCTTGCAATGTACAGACTTCCAGCAGTGGGATGGAGAGAATCTATACCTATCAAACAATGACTCGTCTGAATTCTTTTCTAAGTAAAAAAAAGTTGCATATCTTTTCTCACACACTCGTCAAATGGATTCTATTTCTTATCTATTTTTAATATACAAACGGAAAAATGATTTTCCAAGTCATTTATAATGATATTGTTTCTGCCTTATGTTATAAAGACATCCCCATGCATAGACATCGTATCGGAGTTCTATGACTGGACAGACCTATTTATCCCAGAATATCAATGATAGGTGAGAAACACCTCTACTTACGAGTATCTCAGCTGGCCCTCCCTACATTCTGGACACTTATCTAGAGCACCAAAAGCCATGCAATCTGACACAACGTCTAGCAACTGGAAGAGCAGAAAACACATTCTTAATCACATTGCATGCTAAAATTGATATATTAAATGATCTCATCAATCAACATCAAGACTGATAATACCTTAAGACTTTATGACAAATTGCTTACTTTGTCAGGCTTCAGAAGAAAATTAGAAGAATCCATTAGTGGGTAAACCAGTCGACACATCTTCTAATACCTGTCAATTTCTCGCATGTCATGGTAAAAACATGCCATATTTAATTCTCTTAAATTCTCTTAAAACTAATTCAAAATAATGCATCAATAAGCATATAATGCATGGCACATTTCTAAGGAAATGATGGCCAATTAAATACTGCAGTTACATAGGAAGTATTTGTCCTCACATTCAGCATGTATTGATCATCACCCTTTATACCGGCTAGTTGTACTTCAAAGCAAACATGACTTGCACCAAATATTATTTCTTCCATATCTTGACATCTGCTATTAATTACCCTTATAAATGTCACCATTTCTTTGCCAATAGTTTTTGGTATGGACAGATAAAAAAATAACTATCGGTATGTATTTTTAAAACGCACCCTGCTTTCGCCCGAGGGTATGTTCTGTCCGTTGAGTTCCAAAAGAATCTTCATGGCACTGTTGTTGACCTCCTTCTGTAGGGCATCCCTCAACTTCCATAGCAGCTGGCTCTGCTCCTACAACAGTCATGGGATAAACAACTGGTGAACCATATACTACTGTATAATAAATGCATACATTATTGTTGAAGGCGTCCCAATAGCTGGCTCTGCTCCTACAACAGTAGTGGGATAAACAATTGGTGAACCATACACTACTGTATAATAAATGCATACATTATTGTAGAAGGCGTCCCTCAACTTCCACAACAGCTGGCTCTGCTCCTACAACAGTCGTGGGATGAACAATTGGTGACTCATAACTACTGTATTAAAGACCACACATTACTGTAGAAGGCGTCCCTCAACTTCCACAATACTACGCCTTGCACAACAGGTTAGAGAAACTCCACTTTCCGTCGAATCAAAAGTTTGTCTGTATTGTACTGAACGTCACCAGATTGACCTGTCAAAATGCATGTCAAACATTTGTTCTGCCCTCATTATTTCTGCTCGGCACCGTGTTGTTTTAGATTTATATAACTTAATTTTGTGTCGCGTAGTGAAATGAAACGTGGCTTTTTCAAAAGAATTGGGTAGCAAGGAAAACATTGACATTAAGGTGGATTGGAGCGGTGTGCCCTGATACTAGTAGATATTGAACACCATAAATGGTATATGACTTTTTTCTCAGTGAAAAAATACCGCAACTGTTACTATTTTCTGTAATAAGCTTTCTGGATTATAAAAATACACGTTTAGATCTTGGGAACTATGAGCTTTTGCAACATTAATTTAGGCAGGCACTGTAGGCAGACGTGTAATATATACGGGTCCTGATTGAAGTACCCCGGGAAAAATGTACCAACACTTTCGGTCACGTGTTTTATTAATCCGAGCCTTCTCTTGACCTTACCAGCCATTTTTACGATTTTCACATTTCATCTGACTGTGTACATAAAAAGCCACACAAAAAATGGTGAGGTCATGATTACACAAACAATACTAGAAAGTCGAGTCCTATGTACATTTTATACACCGCGTGTAGTTAGTTACACGCATTTCCCCCTAGCCGTGTCAAAACTGATTGACAGCAGCCTCTCACGAGGTGAACCGTCCATCGAGGTCAGTGGGTGCGGAAATGTCTCTGTCGCTACCAACTTTGCTTGTCACAAAATGGGAAACTCTAACTTGTTGTGCAAGGCGTAGTAACTGACCGCTCCCACAACGGTCATGGTATAAACAATTGGTGAACCATACACTACTGTATTATAGACCACACATTACTGTAGAAGGCGTCCCTCAACTTGGACAATAACTGACTGCTCCTACAACAGTCGTGGGATGAACAATCAGTGAATCATACACTACTGTATTATAGACCACACATTACTGTAGAAGGCATCCCTCAACTTCGACAATAACCGACTGCTCCTACAACAGTCGTGGGATGAACAATCAGTGAACCATACACTACTGTATTATAGACCACACATTACTGTAGAAGGCGTCCCTCAACTTGGACAATAACCGACTGCTCCTACAACAGTCGTGGGATGAACAATCAGTGAACCATACACTACTGTATTATAGACCACACATTACTGTAGAAGGCGTCCCCCAACTTTGACAATAACCGACTGCTCCTACAACAGTCGTGGGATGAACAATCAGTGAACCATACACTACTGTATTATAGACCACACATTACTGTAGAAGGCGTCCCTCAACTTTGACAATAACTGACTGCTCCTACAACAGACATGGGATTAACAATTGGGGAACATACACTACTGTATTATAAATGCATTCATCGCGGCTTTCTTTACCCTCCTACTTTGGTTAGCTGTCTGGCTACTTTTAGCAAATACAAGCTTTGATATGCCAAAGTCTTTACTTTTGATTTTTACCGATGTCGAACAATAGCGTCCTTTTAGCATGTGATCATTTTACACAGTGTAGAATCGATCTGTTGCCGTGAGCAACTGGATTAAATAACCAGTGTTTATTGATGGTGAGTGTTCAGGTTTTTAACACATACTTTTTTCTGGGGTGCCTGGGACTCAAGAGTAGAGTGACAAAACATTGGGTCCCATCCTAAACAAGAGGGCCAAAATGGCCCTAAATCGATCACCTGAGGATCTTTGCAATGATGAAAAGATTGTCCTCTCGCAAATGCTGATTGAAGATGTTTTAAAGTCTTTCCTTATGTAAGTCTATGTAAAAACATGCAAAATCTCTACATACAAACTTTGACCCAGGGGTTTCAGACATTTAGACCCCAGGGACTTCAAATGAGCAAACTTGATAGACCAGGGGTTAGCGGTCATTAATAATAATAAAGAACAAGACAACCAGAGGGCCTGTGGATGCTCTACAAGGTAAAACGGCTCTCATATCAAGGGGTTTCATCATTAAATTCCTTTCAATACATTTTTACAAGTGCAAAACACAACAACACAGAAATTTAAACCCACAACTCCATGCTAACAATTTAAAAGAAGTTTTTTTAAGATGCACAATCTTTATAAACAAACTTTAGAAAACTTAACAAAAGAAAAACAAACTCCAGTGGGATTAGAACCCACAGCCCTAGCTTCCCGGCGTACCAGAAGTAATTCAAAGATTTTTCTACGGTGGCCATCTTGGATGTCACGTTTAACTTATTTAGCAAATTTGAAAAACATTCATCTAAGGATCATCCATGTGAAGTTTGGTCAAAATTGGCAAAGCTGTTTCTGAGAAGACAATTTTTTAAAAATATCCCTATGTAAGTCTTTGTAAAACGTGACCTCTAGGGCGGGCCTAATGTGACCCCTGGACCACCATTTGAACAAGCGTGGTAGACGACCATAAACTTATAGTAAATGCAAAATATTAACCTGTTGTAGTTTTTGGAGAAGAAGATTTTTTAAGTTTTTCCCTATACAAGACTATGTAATACATGTGACCCCTGGGGCGGGGCCAAATGTGACCCCAGGGTCACCATTTGAACAAACTTGGTGAAGGACCATAAGCTGATAGTAAATGCAAAATATTAAACCTCTGGCTCTTGAAGTTTCAGCGAAGATTTTTCAAGTTTTTCCCTATACATGTCTATGTAGAACATGTGACCCTGGGGCGGGACCAAATGTGACTCCGGGGTCACCATTTGAACAAACTTGGTGAAGCACCATAAGCTGATAGTAAATGCAAAATATTAAACCTCTGGCTCCCAGGGAACTCGTTTGGCCATTTTTGGGGCCGAAATTCCCCTCCACTAGATGTATATATTTTCCCCCCTTTTCCTGTGAAAAATTCCCCTCTTAAATTTTTTTATTAGAATTTGTTTAACTCCAATACAGGAAAACAGCATACATTTTCAATTTGGAATGGTAAATTCTTGGTACCACTTAAATAATAAAAAAACACACTAATTTGTGTTTCTTAGAAATTCCCCTTTGATATGAAAACAACGCAAAATTCCCCTTCCTGAGGGACCTGGCCCCAGTCCCCTAAAAGCTGACTAGTGCCCTGGGCTCCTGTAGTTTCAGAGAAGAATTTTTGTTTTGATTTTTTCCTATACAAGTCTATTTATCTATTTATAATTGTGACCCCCGGGGCGGGGCCAAATTTGACCCCAGGGTCACCAACTAGAGGACCATAAGCTGATGCTATATGTACTACATGAGAGCTCTGTGCCTTGTGGTTTCAGAGAAGTAGATTTTTTCCTATACAAGTCTATGAAAAACATGCAAAATCTCAATATACAAACTTTGGATCCCCAGGGCACGGCCATTTTTCCCAAACATGCAAAATCTCAATATACAAACTTTGGATCCCCAGGGCACTGCCATTTTTGAACCCAGGGACTTCATTTGAACAAACTTGGTAGTCTAGGCATTGGCGATCATTTTAAAAGAAAAACTGTCGAAATCTGTCCAGCAGTTCTTGAGATTTTTTAAGGTTTCGACCTAATGGAGGCCATCTTGGATGTCGCGCTGACCTAATTTTAACAAATCTAAAATGCATTCATCTAAGGATCATCTATGTGAAGCTTGGTTATGAAGCTTGGTTAAAATTGGCCAGGCGGTTTCTGAGAAGAAGTTGTTTGAAGAAAAAGTTAACGACGGACGGACGAAGATTGATCCCAATAGATCACCTTGAGTCTGAAAATGTGGGGTTTCACAAAAAGTTCAACCACATTATAATTTCCACTTTACAACTTCAAAGAAATTGTTTGTCTGCTATAATATGCAACAGACTTCCAAGAGTGAAGCTTGTTTTTTTTATTTATTTTTTGTGAATTTATGGGGGCACTTACTCAGCTTAAGAATCGTAGTATCAAAACCAGAGTAACTGCAACAAACTGACTGGCTTTCTTGAGTCATTTGCTATTGAAAATGTTTATCTATTTAACAAGTGTTAAGGCAATGTCGACATTAAAGTAGTTGATTTAAAGTGATTTTATGCCCACGAAGGGTGGCATATAGTAGTCGCACTGTCTGTCCATTCGTCGGTACAATCGTGTCCGCTTCATAACTCTGACAATAATGGATGGATTTTCAAATAACTTCGCACAATTTCTCACCACAACAAGACGACGTGTCACGCACAAAAATCAGGTCCGTGGCTCCACAAAAGTCAAGGTCACACTTAGAGGTCAAAGGTCAAAATCCGTTTGTACACTCGTGTCCGCGCGCAAAATCCAGGTCCATGGCTCCAAGGTCAAGGTCACACTTAGAGATCAAAGGTCAAAATCCGTTCGTCTGTACAATCGTATCCGCTTCATAACTCTGACAATAACTGACGGATTTTCAAATAACTTCGCACAATTGCTCTCCACAACAAGACGTCGTGTCGCGCACAAATTAAAAAAAAAAATTATTAATTTTTATTTTATTTTTTTAATTTTTAAAAAAAAAAGTTGTTTTTTTTAGTTTTTTTAAAAAAAAAATCATTTATTTTTAATTTATTGTTGTTTTTTGGAATAATAATTACTTATTTTTTCTAATATTTTTTTTTGGAATAATTTTTCAAATATATCTGTTGGTTTCATATTGCTCCAAGGTCAAGGTCACAGTTACAGGTCACTTCGGGGGCATTTGTCACTTACTGTGACATTTCTTGTTTATTTATGTTTTTTATTTATTTCTTTGACGGATGTCTAAATGACATATACAGGCCTATTTGAACATGGCCCATTAGACCCTCAGATGGCCCATTGAAACTCTAGCATATGGGGTCATTGGCACATATAGCTTATTGGCTATCCTAATCACTGAAGCTTACCTACCGATTCCATGGGTTTTCCAAATTTATACACAGGATTTAATATTTCTATTTAAACATTGCTACTAGTTTTCAGTCTCATGTTGCTGCTATGAATTTCTACTGTAATGGTTTTTACATAACATTTTTCCTTTCAGCCTTTTCCAGTTTACATTATTTAGTGAAAGTGTATATAAACCAATACCTTGAGTGCTTTGTCTTCTGCGGTCTCTTCAACTTTCTTCTTTTTACTGCCAGAACCACTCGCTACTTCAGACTTACGCTTCTTACCACTACAAGTGAAAAAGGATCGTACAATAACTCCAAACCAAGGATCGTACAATAACTCCAAACCAAGGATCGTACAATAACGCCAAACCAAGGATCGTACAATAACTCCAAACCAGAAATTACTGCCTTTTAACAAGGGCCGAGTTGGCCAAGGTCCAACACCTAAAACAACAACAAATTGTTAAAGAAATTCAACTTTGTAATAATGACGCATGTTTAAAACAGACTATTTAACTGTCAGAACAGCAATTTTTAACAAATGCCCTCTGGTGGCCTTCCTGGAGTTAGACATGTGGATCTCGAATATGAACTCGGGTGAGGTTTTAGGTTCACACCTGCTTAGTTTGACCATGGTACTAGCAAGTGTGAATATACAGAAACACTGTGGAAGCGCCTTTTTGTACCATTCTTGTTTGATGGCCATCGTGGATGTCAATTACTGATTTTTTCTCTCTTACAAGCTAAGTTCAAATTGGTACAACTAAAGAGTGACCATAAATGGCTGGAATCCTTTCATTTTGTCCAACATGAGAACTTTAACTTAAAATTTAAAATATAGCAAACATACCTGGATTCACCTTTGCCAAGTTTTTCTATCAACATTTCCTGGTCTTCTTTCTTCAACTTTGAAAACCCTGCAATTCTACATAACAGAAAGTACAGTTAGCAATGCAAGGCTTTATTGCCGGAATTTGGGAATTTTAAGTACACGATTGCCAAAACTGGAAATATTTTAAACTAGAAGTGTGTCCATGGGACACGGCTGCCCCGCTGAAAACAATAAGCGGACATAAAATGAAGAAAAAAACACCGTAGCTCTGGTAATACAAGGTCGATTTTGACGCTGAATCGATATGTACATCTTGACATCATAGGTAAAGTTTCGAAAACAATCGGTTAAAAACTGTCAGATAGACACAAACTTTTTGGGACGGATGGACTTGGATAACGTTATATTACCCCACTCACCGAATGGGACATAAAAACAAGATATTCTAAATCTAGATCAAACATTCTTCCTTATAAAGCCAATAAGTATGACAAAGCATAGGAAGATAACAAATATTGACCACTTTACTCATGACTAAACCTTTTTGAATCTTAATGATGCAGTCAACACACTGATCAAAACTTACATTTGATTAAATCATTCCTTTCAAAATATAATAGATACAATTTTAGACTAAAACATCAGTATTTTCCATTATCATATGTTATATTAAGATGAACATATCTACAAATGGTGCACCTGTTGTATTTCTATTGTTCTCCAACCTATCTCATCAAATCCTATCAAATAGTCAATGCTTACTTTTCAACATTCATGTCACTCCCAAATTCCAGTTCGTCCCTTTTATCGACGAAGCAGTCCACGTGATGCCAGAGGTCCACCGGGCCGTACATCTTGGCGCGCTGACTGTCATATTCCTTCTTAGAGATTCGAACTAAGTTCTGAGGGAAAGAATAAAGTGTGATGATGGGTATTTTTGTGTGCAAAGCTTGTATTATATAAACTCTATAGTTCCATTGAGAGCTAAAACAGGATAGACCCTGCGCTCAAGCTAGGTCACCGCACCACCTTTTCAGCTTCAAGACATTATCACTGCAAAGAAAATGAAACACGAACGGTAGTGTTGGGATTCGGTTGAAAATTCATGATCGATCATCAGAATTTTCAACCAACCGATGATCGATCTTTAATCTATTAAACATGGCTTCCACATAAGACACCAGTATAAGCCTTTCTCAGGCTATAATGAAGACATTTCAAGTGTTCTAGCCATTAAGCAACTGAATGAAACTGACCAGATATGTATTACTTTAAGTATAAATTATGATACCCCTTTAGAGACATGATTACTTGTTGCAAAATCAAAACTTATTTCATCCTCTTGTACACGTTAGTACAAGCGAATGAAATGTTATAATTTTGCAACAACCAAGTAAACTCGATCATGAAAAATTGTAATCAATCAATCAAAAAAAAAAGAGGCTTAACTGACCGACGCTCGATCAAACTGATTAATCGGAACAGCCTAAGTCGAACATAAAACTGAATTTGAAACCAAATTCACATAAATCCGTTTTCCTAGAAGAGAAAGTAATAATATTCTGTCAAAATTGAGCTTGAGAAAGACACCATTTGCCTTTTTTCTCGACAACATGTCAATTTAGAAACTTGCCTTTGCTATCTTGTCATCACATCCTCTGCATTGAGACGCGCCCGACTTAGCGTACTCAGTTGTGAAATCAGCAGGGTTACCTGATGTAGCTGCGCCATCAACTCCGTCACCTCCTCCTGCTCCTGCAAGTTAATCAGGACTACGTGAGCACTAAACAATATTGCACTATACTACAAATAAAGAAATACGCCTGTGGACCATTTGAAAGAAAAGTGAATTTTGTTGGAGGTACCTATCCCACCAACAATAGTTAATGTTTACGTGTACACCGTTTCTTTTCATTTTTTTTTCCAGCCATTCTACAAGGCCCATTTTTTTTGGCTATTAACAACATGGATAATAATATGCTAATATGAGAGTAATACACAAGATTTTACAAAATCAATACATGTATTCCACAAATACTCTCTCATACTCTTTCACTCATTTTTGTAAAAACTGCTGTCAATCTTATAATGTCTTAAAGCATTTTTTTAATGGACCTTCTCTTATAAAAGAAAGAAGAAAAAAAAGAGAAAAGAGATACTCTGTGTGCACGGATCAATAATATGTTACATTATGGAAGATGTTATTGTCAGGGTCTCGTCACATGTCTTGTTTGTTACAATAGTAGATCTTTTACTTATTAATCTATTTTTATTTTTTTAAACTTTGTTTTACGAGAGCCTGGATATAACACAAGTTCTGTGGAAGGGACTAAACTGGTGTACACCGTTTCTAAACCTACTGACGATGAGGTATATATAGAACTTACATACTTTGAGAATCCAAACTCTATAGACACAATATAAACCGCCTTAATCGGCCATACCAAACCCAAAAATTGTAGTGTCAAATTAGTAGTTACCAACCCGTAATTCATTTTACGCATATTCGATCACGGGTATTTTAAGAACCCATGAAAAAAACAATTAATCGGCAAATATACATTATTATGAACACCTGGATAGTTTTGATAACAGGGTTCGACACTAACGGTAGTCCGAAACCACCAGAATTTGCCTCGGACTACTTAGACCTGCAAGCTGAGTAGTCCCGTGGACTACCTAATTTTGACAAAAACAAATAGACATAATTGTCAACTTAGGCCAAATAAAATTATACCTGTGTTTACTGTAACATTGCTGAAAAAAATAGGGTAGGTAGGTAGGCATTTTATTTTATTTTTTGGCGAAGTTACATTTAAGGTGGCGATGAGCTTTAATGAATGGGAAAATGTGGTATTTTAAAAACTACAATAGACAACAATATGAAATTGTGTATGTGTTATTGTTTCCCAAAAGGCTTTTTTCCCAATCACTTGCAATTATTGCAAAGGGGTAAAACAGTTAAATTTATGTTTCGCATGTCCGGAAGAGGGTCAGTTCCAACAGCAGGACAATGAGCAATGAGCACATGAGTCGGCCGTGATCGCGTGAACATAATTATTTTTATTTTTTTTCAATAAAAAAAATGTAGTCGGGGGTGTTTTCGAGGGTCGGTCGGGTTACAGTAAACTCAGGTATAATTTTATTTAGCCTTAGTTATAAAACATAACAAATAAAACAACTTTATTATAATTTTTCACCAAGTTTGTTAAATCTCCTATATCCAAAGTTGTTTTCACTTCGAAAACGCAATGTTTTTGTGGCAAAACGCTTTTCACAGACATAACTGGTTTCCGGTATGAATGTAAATCTACAAGGCCTAGTCCCAGCGCTTGCTCACGACTGCTACCCTTTTTTTACGACAACTGTAAATTATAACAATGCGCGGCCCTGGATTGTTTTGCGAGAAAAATGCAAACATTTTTTAATACACACGAAGCACTCGTTCATTAACGCAAGTTGATCAGGTATTTAGTGTATTTCATTGATAAAGTATGAAATTAACGTATATGGATGTGCATCTTTCCCAAAATGCGTTGCAAAACTTAGCGATATGCTTCTTTTTTCATGTGTCACCGGTTTTCACGATTCCAAAAAGAACGCAACTCGCAAGAAAAGATTAAAATTAAAAATCATCTCAGAGCAGATGGTGAATCTCAGAATTTTATAAAAATAATAAAGGGATGAATCGTTCGACTGAAATGGTCATATACCACTATTGCATTTCCCATAGGCCTACATTATAATAGCCTTTTGGCCTTCAATCCCTGTTTCTAAATAAGACTGGCTGAAAAAAACACTGACTTTTCATAAAGAACTGTCTTATATACACTCAAAAATGATCAGCAAATTGGAAATAATGTAATGCTTTCAGCCTCTAATACTTCACTGAAGGTGTCACCCTAGAATGGCAGTAAATAAATTGTACTTTATTTCCCTTCTTTTTTACTTTTTGTAAATATACCCTCAGTACAATTTTATCAATAACAATGTTATCAATAAAATTGCAAATTTCAATCAAAATATCCTAAATGAACCTGTTTTATGCTGAAAATTTAATATTCTGATGTTTTATGGGGATTTGTTATAATTTTGGTAATTTATTCTAATCAGAATCTATCTTACAATCTGACTATATGCCCTAATAGACCCTATACTTTTTTCAACCAATCAGACGCCCCAAAACAATAGTGGTTACTGTATCTGAGCTAAAAGAAAATGGTGTTTCAATTAAATGGCTATCCATGTATAATGATGAAAAACATAAAATAACATATAAGGACTAAGGTGTGTCTGTGAGCATTTTAAGTTGTTACGGGCTGTTTGGAATGATAGGAAGATGTAGATCCTGGTTTTATCTGACTTTAAAAAGACTTCCAGACCTTGCAGAGTAAAGCCAACAGGCAGATGTGCGACTTATGAAATTAATCAATACTAAGATAGAATCCGTCTTTTTGGTGTGTTTTCGTTTATGTCTACTGTTTCCTTCGTTACTTATATTTTGTTAAGTTTAAATCCCTTTATTCTGAGGTTTATATTTTGGAAACTAGCCAGACTACCAAAACTGTGCAGGACTACTTGATTTTGGAAGTTGGTAGTCCTGCGGACTACTTGGGAAAAAAAGTTAGTGTCAAACCCTGGATAACGGTTTTGTATTGTAAATTTGCCGTTATTTTGCAGGTTAGTTTCTTTAAAAACATCTTGTTGCAACCCTTGAAGTCTGCTGTTGAAATATCAAGAATAAAGCATGGGGTTGACCCAACCTGTCCGAAAACATGGACATGATCCATTTTTGTCACATGTAATTTTAAACTGGAAAATATTTGCAGTTTAAAAAAACAACAAGAACCGAATAACACAGTTGTTAAGTGCAAAGATTGTAAGCCCGGGCATTCTAATAGAGGAAAGTAAGAAAAGCAGTAGTAGAATGGCTAGGTGCGAAAATTGCCTCGGGTGATACCACAGCAGTAGGAAAGTATTCTCCCCGGGGGTTTCCGCTGTGATCGATCAAAGCAATTAATATAATCCCATCCCAGCGATGTCTACGCGTCCGGAGACATAAACCACATAACAGACTGATCAGGTCAATTAAGTGTGGAAATAAAAGCGAAATGGTCAATTTGACGGCGACAAACTTCTCCTTGGGCTGGAAAAAAGGGGAAAAGGGACTTTGTCGCTTGTGTCGCCCTACAGTTTGAAACTGGGATGATCTATTTTTAGTAATAGTGACCTTGAACTTTACCTCAATGACCCTAAATGCAATCCTAAGCTACCTTTACATATAAGGTACCTACATAGCAAGTTTCGGTCCAATATCTCATTCCCAACTAAAGTTATTGAGCAGAAATCGTTTTTCTATTTTCAGTAACAGTTGACCTTAAACTTGACCCCAATGACCCCAAATGCAATCCCAAACTTCCTGATATCAGCTACCTACACAGCAAGTTTCATTCTAATATCTCTTTCCTTCTAATATCTCTTTCCTTATTTAAGTTATTGAGCGGAAACAGTTCAGGGCACGAAAATTCGACTCATCCGCTCGCTATGACGAGTGCTCATTGATGCAGGACGAGTAGAAATTCAGATAAACAATTTATCAATTTGGCCATTCAAATATTGCGTAGGACGAGTAACTGAGAAACAAATTTTCTTGCCCTGCAGTTTTTCTATTTTTAGTAACAGTGACCTTGACCCCAGTGACCTGAAATGCAATCCTAAGCTTCCTTTCCATATAAGCTACATACACTGCAAGTTTCATCGCAATAACTAATTCCTATACCCTGCAAGTTTCATTGCAATAACTAATTCCTAACAAAAGTTACTGAGCAGAAACCGTCTTTTTTATTGTTAGTAACAGTGACCTTGACCCCAGTGACCCCAAATTCAATCCCAAGCTTCCTTTCCATATAAGCTACCTACCCTGCAAGTTTCATCGCAATACCTCATTCCTAACAAAAGTTATTGAGCGGAAACTGTTTTTCTACTTTTAGTAAAGTGACCTTGACCCCAGTGACCCCACATGCAATCCCAGGCTTCCTTTCCATATAAGCTACCTACCCTGCAAGTTTTACCACAATACCTCATTCCTAACAAAAGTTATTGAGCGGAAACCGTTTTTCTATTTTTAATAACAGTGACCTTGACCCCAGTGACCCCAAGCTTCCTTTCCATATAAGCTACCTACACATCAAGTTCTGTTCCAATATCTCATTCATAACTAAAGTTATTGCCTGGAAACCATTTTTCTATTTTTAGTAAGTTACATTGACCTTGGCTCCAATGACCTCCATTGCAATCCCAAGCTTACTTTCCATATAAGCTACCTACTCACAAAGTTTCATTCCAAATCTCATTCCTTACTGCAAGTTTCATCGCAATACCCCATTCCTAAAACAGATACATTTAAACTCTCATGAAGAGTAGAATGTAACGAGAAACATTTTGACACTAAAATATCACCTCTTTACGGCACCATTAGACTTGTTATACAGTATTTTACTCCACAAGGCAAGATAAATACATGTTAGTTTACCCACCAGCAAGATGTTCCTTGATTTTCTGTTGATCCTCCCACCGTAGACTGTCATAGCCATGTATATCGTGAGTGCCAGTCACCTTTGCACGCTTCCAGAAACACTTGTAGTGAAACCAGTTCGGAACCTGCGACGCACAGACAATATTTCAATACATGCATCATAACACTGACTTTAGTTCAAACAACAGCTGATTTGAGACGTCCCTGGTATTTATACATAAAAGCAATCTAGGTTAATAACTGAGGGACACAAAGCAAATAGGCTTTGTAAATAATTTACAGAAATTATTTGTACACATTAAATTTTTTCCAGAGATTTACCCAGCAAATAATTCCGACAAGGAAATAGTATGTACTCGAAATTTATTTTGGTACAAAATAAATGGCCGCTCAAAGCAACATGAAATGCCTGAAGACTTTGAATGATGGGAGTAAATAGCAAACAAGGTAACATAGTGAACTGATAGTAACAAATGAACTAGGAGTGATAATATATCCTCAACAAAAATGAATTATATGCATACTGATACAACTTCAGATTACGAGACATCTCAGAGCTTGGCCATTTCCCTCCCCTAAATGTATATATCTTTCCCTTTTTCCTGTGAAAAATTCCTCTCTTAAAGGTGTTTTTTTCTAGAAAAATGTAAACTCCAATACAGGAAAACAGCATACTTTTTGCCATTTGGAATGGTACAGTCTTGCTGCCACTTAAATAATAAACACATACTAATTTGCGTTTCTTAGAAATTTCCCCTTGATATGAAAAAACACACAAAATTTCCCTTCCTGAGGGCCCTGGTGGCCACAGTCCCCTAAAAGCCGACTAGTGCCCTGCATCTTGACAATTTATTCAACAATTTGCGAAAATTTAATTCAGTAATTGGCATGTAGAACCACAGACGTTCCGCAATCCAGCTGGATAGCTTCCTCACATAAATCGAAACCCACAGCGGTGAGGAGCAAGTGATTTCAAGTCAGAGACCAACCACTCAGCCAGGGACGCCCCCTATATGAACTGAACAAATTACCAACCTTGGAAAGATCAGTAAATCTAATATAACTTAATACAAAAATATGCCATTACTTACTTTTCCATCAAACATTGGAGACTGAAATAAGAAAAGATAAATATTCAATATTATAATAATTACTAGGAGCAATGTTTTTTTATCAATACTATAATGTTTTTTTATCAATACTATAAAAACAGCCAAAAAAAACAAACATCACTCATCAGCGATTTTTTCCTTATTAAACGGACCCATTCACAATCTGAAATTTCTGTGCATGGGATAGCGAAACACGAAAAATATACTAATAAAAAGCTTGTAAAAAAATGCTGAAACAGAGTATCGGCGCATTGATGTGATGCTCGGCAAGTGATTTACTTTAAATACATGATGATGTTATCAAACTTTTACTTGTTGAGTGTTATGCATATTGAAGTTAATTATTTTGGTTTTACTGTTTTAATTTTCAGCAATCAATATCTGCCTTATAGAATCAATGTTCAAATTCAGACATATTTAAAGTCAATAAAGTTCCCAAAGAACTGCAGTCGTACATCATTATTTTTATTCATAACATTTATTCATAAAACCCTTTACAAGTACTTATCAAATCGGAATGATTGAAAAGCACAATTATCAAATTTATACATTACCTGTTATGTCGCTAATAATAAAATAAGACTTAAAATGGCGTTGCCTAGTGGAAACATGATTAAGACCAGTTAGACACATTATTGAACTCATAATGAACATGAAGAGAAGTTTTTTCTTAATAAAATTCCTGACAAAGAAACCTAGGTGGATGTGTTTTAAAGGAAGTACATCAGGCTTTGGAGACAAAATTTAATAAGCTATGAAATGACTAAATTAAATTGTGAACTGACTCTGAGATATAGATAGAACATTAACAGTTTCTTATACTACAGTGCAATAATTATTAATTATAAATTACAGGAAGTCTTATTAGGCCATGGAGTAATCACCAGGTTATAAATAGCTGTCACACGTGATCACCGCGGCGATACTGACCCATGACGTTCGCTTTGCAAGATGTTGCGATTTTTTTAACGCCAAGTTTAAAATAGCTATCCTGGCGCGTAACCTTAGTTAGGAAATACCATAAAATTATTTAGGTCTTTTATTTTATATGTTCGTGTAATTTCCTTTGGTTGCTTATAGCTCATTTAGTTCAGTTTTCTCACTTTAATACAGAAATAATGTATTTGAACAATTGCAAAAGAACTACCAATCCTGATGTACTCCCTTTAACACAATTCATGGTAGATGCTGTCTTAAGGAAAACATTCACTTGTATCAGATGAGCATAAGGAATTAGCAATGGCATTTCCATATCTTGGTAAACAAAACTTCACATGGTGAACTCCGAAATTATGCACAAACCGAGAAATTCGAAATTACATGACAGCGCGATAAAAAAAATTGTGCAGATAAACTTTTTGATCTAGGTATTAAACAGGTGACTTTCTTTTTGAGGAACAAAAAAACAACATGGGTTACTACATGAGACTTATTCAGCATGTTTGATGCAGATAGTTTTTGTCTTTAAAATGTTTATATAAAGATATGTAACTTTCAGACAGCTATTACAATTTATTGTTTCACATTTATTTTGAAAAAAGCAACAACGTAAAAATGATTAATGTTCATAATCCCATGAAAATTGAGACTATTATAATCAAGCCCATTGGTACACGGCTGGTAATCAGTGGAGCTCCCGAGGTAGTTCCAACGCCAAAAATACAGGTAAACAAGGTGGGAATGCTTTGCTATTTCTTCATTATTTTCTTTATTTGCTTCGATATGAAAAATCGGGGAATGTAGTCAGGGATCACTGTAGGCCGCGATTTTCTCGCATTAAAATCTCAAAAATCACATGAAAAAAAGACAAATGGAACAAATTGTCGCATCGAATTCGGGAAATCCGTTCAGATCCATTTATTCGCAATTAACCCATTTCATGCGTTCATATGTAATGACTTGGTGTTGACATGTCGTTGTTTTCCATGTGGAAACCCCGTTTAAACCGTCAATACTTTGTGGGTACTCTTCAGATATAAGGCAGAGTGAGCATGCGCAGTAAATAAAAAAAAATCTGGGAATTTTAAACACTTCAGAAAAAAAATGTATTTCAGAGTGAATCGGTATATATGGATGACAGATGTTATGTACCGAGCGATGGGAGATACATTTATGTGGGATTTCATGACGAATTATAGTTTATGGATGAAGAAGTTGATGTTTCGGACAACTTTTAGCGAGAGGAAACTGTAAACAACAAATGAATTTAAACCGAAAGAGACTTTGACTTTTTTTTGCCCTATTTTGACTTGGATGACTATAGAAAAGATGAACATGTTTGGTTTCAGGAGGAATTTGTTAGGGAAATCTTCCTTCCACGCCATCTCAGACAATATTTAGACCATGGGGTGCTTTTTCCAGCACCCTGAAGAAGCAATACCCCATCATTCCTTCAATATGATTTGGGAAGACGATCTTTGGGAACGGTTGGTCACCAAGTTTTTGTTAGGATTTGACCAAATTTATAAAAATCAGTATAACTTTTGAAGTTCTCTATAGATTTTAGAGATTCTTTCAGCTCTAGAAATGACCTAACATTCTTACAGAAAATTTGGGTGAAAGTAAGGTAGGACATCATTTTGACTCGATTCGCATGCTAACGTATGATTTTTATGTTTACTAAATTAGTTTTTGCATGAAAGAAATATGAAAAGATCGCACAGGGAAAGTAGCATTCAAGGAGGACAGTCAACCACAAAACACAGAAACAAACACGCAAACAGACAAACAAGAAGGCAAAAGTAATAATAAATGCAAACGACTTTTAAAAATTATTTCATTGTGTAGGGAATTTAAATATCTGCATATCATTATGCAGATATTTAAATAGTTTTGTTAATTTATTTTTAAAATTGACTAAGTAAACCACATTTTACTAACATCGCTGAAATGTAATTTGCTGCAGCAGCAGAAACCGCAAAACTGTTCAGATTTACAGGAGTACTTTATCAGATTTGCCTGCAGAATGAAATGGGTTAAAACATATAAAATGAGAAAATATCAAATAATTCGAAAATCGAAATGAAAAAAATCGAAATGAGATTGTTATGTCGGTAAACTTCCAGTTTCGCTTTTGCTTCGCGGATGCGGCGGTGCTAAAGTAAATCCATTGAATATGAATAAACATGGCCATTTTTATAATAATTCATCAGCTTCCAGTCATATCTGACCATTATTCCCCGATCTATAATGATTTGACGTGATTAACTATGTACTCTTGCAAGCAATTGTAAAACTGTTAGCTTAAAAAGTTGACGTAAATTTGGACACGCTTTATTTCGGATGCTTTAACAACTTCTACTTTCACTACTAGGAATGAGCCAGAATGCAGGAAAGCACATCTAAATTTCAAAAATGTTCTGAGGGACATGCCCCCAGACCCGCCTAGCGGCCTCCAGTGATACGCGCGGTCGATGTACAACCGCTGGTAGTTCGGCTTCGCATCCGAAATGTTTCATGAAAATGGTGAATGTCTCATTAAAATCAAGCAAATGGGACATTTTGTCTCATTGAAATTCAATCCTAGGGTGATCCCTGTTTAGTTCAAGTCAATATGTAGGTAAATAGGCAAACATATGTGGAAAAACCTCGGTGGTGACGATAAAGTTGATAAAACAATGCAAAGTTTGAACGGGCTAAAAGTTCCTGGCGTCAAATTAGGCATATTTTGACAATTTTGGGTCGTGTGCGAAGCTTAAACGTATCTACACGGAACTACACAGAACTGCATCCCCAGATTTTTAAAGTGATCATAAGTCGGTCATAAGTTGTTGGCACTAAGCCACACTATATTGGCGCATACTACAGACCTCATGAAGGAGATGAACACAGCCTTTTGGAACTACGAAAGTCTCTTGAAAAGGTTAGCCAACACCCTGGTACCATATTTCTTGCAGGTGATCTGAACTTACCAAAACTTGACTGGAATGCAGAAACACCTACAATCCTACCATCATGCCAGCATAAAGGTATATATGAAAACTTTTTAGATTTAATGAATGATTTTAACCTTACCCAGATAGTCAAAGAACCTACCCGCTTTGACAATGTCCTTGACCTTGTCCTAACCACTAATGATACTCTGGTGGAGAAAGTCTCTATTCTACCTGGTCTAAGTGACCATGACATTGTGAGTGTAGAGGCTAACCTCAAACCTAGACTAATGAAGATAAAACCACATCAGGTATATATGTACAGGAAAGCCAACTGGGAACTCTTTAGGGATAAGATGGGTGCTTTTAGGGATAAGTTTTTACTTAGTTATCATGGTAAGACTGTACAACAACTCTGGGATGAGTTTACAGAGAACCTGGACAAATTCCAAGCTGAATGTGTACCATCCAAGATTCTAAGAGGTAAGAGGTCCTTACCCTGGATTACACAAGACATTCGGAGAGCAATTAGGAAACGTAACCGGCTCTATGACCGTTTAAAACGAACTAAGTGCCCTAAGGTCCGAAAAGAACACCTTCGGTTCAGACATATTGTCCGAAAGAAAGTACAACTTGCTCATGGTAGGTATATCGAAGACTTGCTAGGTGTTAATACCCCTGAAGACATCGAAGACAAGAAGGTAAACACTAAACGCCTTTTTTCCTACCTTAAGAGCTCGAGAAAAGACAGTGAAGGCATTTCGCCACTACAATCTGAAGGCAAATTACACTCGGATACCATCACTAAGGCAAATATACTTCAGTATATTCAACAAACAATTTCAGTCAGTATTTTCTGCTCGAAATCCAATGACAAATGATGACGACCCAACAAAACCAGACAACATTACTGCCATGCCTGATATAGATATATCTACCAATGGTATTCTTAAATTATTGGGTAATCTCAATCCTACCAAAGCAGCTGGCCCAGACAAGATGAAGCCACTAGTGCTGAAGGAATTGAGACAGCAGATTGCACCAATCTTAAAGGTAATATTCCAACTTTCTATGGAACAAGGCCAAGTACCAAAAGATTGGACCACTGCTAATGTTACACCCTTATACAAGAAGGGAGACAGGTCAGTTGCGGCTAACTACCGCCCTATTTCATTAACCTGTATCATCTGTAAGGTGCTTGAGCACATAGTAGCCTCAAACCTTGTAAAACACCTCAACAGGAACAACATTCTCAGTGATATGCAGCATGGCTTCAGAGAGAAGAGATCGTGCGAGACACAACTTGCTATGCTAGTTGAGGATTTGGCTAAAAGTTGCTCTGAAGGTAAGCAAACTGACTTAATCCTCCTAGATTTTAGCAAGGCATTCGACAAGGCTAATCACGAGAAACTGCTCTACAAACTAAAGAACTACGGAGTCCACGGTAATACTCTACACTGGATAAGAGCATTCCTCAGTGACCGTACACAGACTGTTGTCATTGAGGGTGAGAAATCGGATACAATTGAAGTCACTTCAGGAGTACCCCAAGGATCTGTCTTGGGTCCTATCCTTTTTCTTGCCTACATAAACGATCTGCCTGAAAATATTACCTCACAAGTAAGGCTATTTGCAGACGATACAGTTGTATATCTCACGATCAACGACGAAAGGACAGACAATCAGACTTTACAGACCGACCTTGACCGACTTGAAAGATGGGAAACCTTGTGGGATATGGAGTTCAACCCATCAAAGTGCGAAGTAATTCATATAACTAGGTCAAAAACGGCCAAACCCACAAGGTACATGCTCCATGGACAGGTTCTACAGGCAACTGAGAATGCTCGTTATCTCGGTGTAGACATCACCAGTAACCTATCATGGAACACTCACATTAACAGGATCACAGCCAAGGCTAACAGCTCCCTTGGCTTTGTCAAGAGGAACATTAAGGTAAAGTCTCCTAAGATCAGAGAATGCGCTTATAAAACCTTAGTTCGTCCACAACTCGAATATGCCAGTACAATCTATGACCCACACACTAAGTCCAATATAGACAAACTTGAAAAAGTCCAAAGACGTGCTGCACGCTGGACCACGAATGATTTTTCTCATTATTCTAGTGTAACTGAGATGCTAGATAAATTGGGTTGGAGAACCTTACAACAGCGCCGGGCAGATGCGCGTCTATGCCTCCTTTACAAAATGATTCATGAGTTGGTCGCCATCACTATACCTCATTATTTTGAAGCTAATAATAGAGTATCCAAATATTGTCATTCTATGTCTTTCAAGCAGAATCACACAAGGGTTGATTATTACAAGTATTCATTCTTTCCCCTTACTATAGTACAGTGGAACTCGCTACCTGCAGATGTTGTACTACTGCAAAACTTTGATTCATTCAAGCTTGCAGTTAGTCAGCTCCAGCACACCAAACCATAAACATCATGAGTTTGTTTTTAACCTTCTTTTATCTTATCGTTCTATTTTTAACATGTCTTACACTATTTTTACCCTTGTCTAAATAATGCTTTTCTTTACTTTTCTACTAATTAGACACGACGCGCAGCTGCCCGATTATGCCTGTGAAGGCGTGTGGCAGGATGTAAAGATAGATAGATAGATAGTCACCTTTTGTAAAGAAGGACATGTATCTACAATGTAAAACGCTAAATTATTCAGTCTTGAGTCCCAAATTTTCTCACAGAGGTATCCCAATTATCGCAGAAACAGCCTGTTATAAGGCAAAATAGTACCCTACCCATGTTTCCTTGCCAGTAAAGTTAGCTGTAACAGTATGACCGGAATGCTATAACGCGCTTATAAACCTATCTGTTTTACATACACCCCATATAGCAAGTGGGTGGGGCGAAATAAACAACGTCGTCGGCTTGTGGAAACGTGGTTAAATAAAGTGCATCTTACATACCTGGACCATGACAGCAAGTCTAAGAGAATCTTGAGCTATTCCTCCCTTGCATGCCTTACAGGAAGCTCTACCGCTTTTCGCATATTCTGCTTTAAACGGCAAATCATGATGGTCTGACATTTTTGTAAACAAACGAAATGCTTAGTTGGCAAATTTGGCAAAATTGGCGGGAAATATGTCGGACTGGTTTTAGAATACATGTCTAGATTTGCACCTCCTACTTGTGAAAACGCTTACGCAGTCTAATCAACTAGTTCCTGTTAGATATGCTGCCCTCAGGTCAGTTCGCCCGTTAGCCATAAATTAATTATTATGTATTTCCAGTCTGATGTCACTGATTCATTTTGAAAGGGTGATGTCACTCATATTCAAATGAATTATATTCTCATATTCAAATGAGTGATATCGCAAAACTTGAATTATTAAAATTTAAGTGAATTTTGGGTGTTCGGTAATTCTGATAATTGCAGGTTTTAATTCGATATAGATTTAAATCCTTTAATGATATAACTAAAATGAAATTAGGTTTATGCCATACATAATAAATTTACCGATATATATCTAAAAATTAATACAATATCATTACCGTATTTTCCCTAGTAGTAGCACCCGGGCGCTCTATGCAAAGTGCAAAGGGGGCGTTCTTATTGTGGTTAAAATTTTCAATATCTTACCCCTCCTTGCCCAACTTATAATTTCCATATAGAATTACTGTATGGAAATCTTTTACTATGACACCGGTATTGACTAAACCTAAACCCGACTGTATACTGAGTACATCACTGTCATCACTCTGTATCTGTATGATACACATTTCCGTCGAACTTGACGATTACAACATGGGTAATGTTTCTTAAAATAGTAGGGTGGGGGTGGGTGGGGTGGCGCTTCTATTAGGGAAGGCGCTACTAATACTTTCATACGGTAATTTGAATTTGAGATGTAAACTCGAAGACTCGGCTATTTTTTAAAAAATAATAAATTGTAAATATCATATAATACATACTAATTTTGAGATCATCTATTCAAGTACTCAAGTTCAAGCAGTGCATAAAATACACGTCTACGAACGACAAGATATTTTTTTATATACGCTGTCCTCTGATGCACAGATGCGTCTATAAATGTCTGTTACTAATTAATGTAAAAAAAAAAAGAACCCCAGACGTCAAATAAATGAGACAACAATTCAAGTACCCTTATATTTTATTATATGTACAACTGCTATCAAGATGAATACCTTATGAATTAATATTTATGGTTTAACATAAAATGCCAATTCCTCATGCTTTCCAGACCAATCATTTTCATAATAATCATCATCCAAAGGTAATGCGGCTGAATCGTAATGCATGTGAACCTGAGCATGTTATTATATTTTGCCCAGTTAAGATGATTAGTAACACTGGAGTTAATGTCCCTGATTTAGTTAAAATATGACATATTTTGCCTTGTTAAGAAGATAGGGCCTTCATTTGTCATATGATCTTTACCAAACTTGGCCAGATTGTTGATATCACCGAAAGCTCGTACAAGTCCGATCAAAATCAAGCTTTATCAGAACAGGCTATATCAGATAAGTGGAATTAATGCCCTTGAATTAGTTAAATATGCCAAAAAGGTCATATTGACCCGACACCTTGGAAATTCCTTTTCACATAAAATCCTCGGCAAACGGGCGTATGATGCCCTGTCAAGGGGCACTCTTATTGTATTTGGAATGGCACCAATTACTCTCCCAGGTTGCCTCGACTGTCTTTTAAATCTGCTTGAGCCATTTTTTTTTGATAATTCATTTTACGAATCCTACGACAGAACGAAATTAGGAACTTTATTTTTCCATGGGGAATTTAATGATAGATTTTTTTACTTCCTCCCAGATTTTAAAACATTTCATTCTCTTTTCATTTCCAGCAAAATAAAAAATAGCTTTTCCAAATTTTTTATTTTTATGAGTTTCTACTGCACTTTAATAGTCTCTGTTCTGATGGTTTGTAAAACGAAAAATAAAAAAATAATGGCCTTGCATATAATTAAATAAAAGGAAATTAAATTTGAAGATTTCAATTTCTCTCGTTATTCTATCATAGGTTTAAAATATTCAAATAATTATTAATTATGATTTGAAAATTATGCAAGTCTTGTAGCAAGAGAAATGAGACACCGCAAGTTAAAAAAAATGCGCTTGATTAGAATAAACAGAGTTATGGCTCTTGAAGTTGTTTAAAAAATGCTGCATTTTGCCTTGTCAATATTTATGGGCCTTAATCTTTCATACAGTCTTTTCTAAACTTGGTCAAAATGTTTATATTAATTTAAGTTTGTACTGTGAAGGTCAAAAACTAAAAAAAAAGATACAACAGAGTTGTGTCCCTTGAATTATTGAATATATATAAGGATGTTTCAGTTTATCTACATGAAAACTTCATTAAACGTCTTCTGATTTTCCCCAAACTATTTGACGGTTTGTTTCAATAAAATCTCAGATGAGCTGGACTGACTTAGCAAAATCGACGTGCACATTATACAGTTATTGCCCTTGATTATGTCAGAATAAGGGAATATATCAAATTGCTTAGGCAATGACTTTAGTCTCAGCGTCCGATTTTCAAATTTTATATGTAGGTCTGTTTCAATAATTATGATCCCAGGCGAGTTTAAAAATTAGTAAAATAGAGTTATTGCCCTTGATTATTCGAAGTGAGAATATCAAATTGTTTATGCGATGACTTCAAATAGTCATCGGCTTTTGATTTTAGGTGACGTCCGGTCTCCGCTACGACATGCGTATTTTGCTTCTTTCTCGTAGGATCATTTTCACCAAACTTCACCAAAATGTTCCTTATGTGCATCTAACATCATGTGCAAAACTTAGATCCCTGTGACCTAATTTCAATGAAATATGGGTCATGTTCGGTCTCCGCTGCGACATGCGAATCTTGTTTCTATCTCTTAGAATTTTCACCAGAATGTTCCTTATATGCATCTAACATCATGTACAGAATTTCTGGTCACTGTGACCTACTTTCCACAAAATATAGGTCACGTTCGGTCTTCGCTACAACACGCACATCTTGCTTAAATTATTTCTTCCAGGATTTTCACCAAACTTTACCAGAATGTTCCTTTTATGCATTTATTGTCATGTGCAAAGTTTCAGGTCACTGTGACCTACTTTTTATAAAATATAGGTCACGTCCGGTCTCTGCTCTGACATGCGTTTCTTACTTCTTTCTCGCAGGATTTTCACCAAACTTCACCCGAATGTTCCTCATATGCATCTAACATCATTTGCAAAATTTCGGAACGCTGTGACATGCTTTAGATGAATATAGGTCAGGTCCTGTCTCCACTACGACATGCATCCCCCGCTGTTAATGGCATTAATTTAATATCTTTGGGATTGACATTGGTCAAATCAAAAATCTAGGCCTTCATAATTGGGCTCGACATGTAGGCCATGGCCTTCTAGTTTAAAAGAAGTACTTATGGGAATTTTATGATGACAACCCTTGATATAGGAGCCATTTTAGCCAGTAGAGTGTTCAAGGGCCCTGTTGGGCCTCTTGTTTTTCAAAAGCAAAATCAAAGCATGTTCTACAGAGTTATTGCCCTTGATTAAGTAAGATGTTTATGTCCTATCCATAATCTCTAATTGAACCACTTATGATAGTGAGGTGAAACTTCATGTATGTACATGTATTATCATGTATTATCAATAGATGGTATGAATCTCACCTGCAGTAAATATTTACAAGTCCATGGCTTCCTTTTCCTTTTAATGCCCCCACTTTGGGGGGAATATAGATTTGCACTTGTCCGTCAAGCCGTACGTTCCTAAAAGTTTTGTCGCGCGGTCCTTCATAACTATTTAACCCACGGTCGCGAAACTTTACAGGAATGTTGACCAGCAAGTGAAGATGCGCACATGGTTTTTCATTTTTATTTTGGACCAAGAACCACAGAGTTGTGGCCCTTGACTTAGTCAAAATAGGGGCTGAAAAACTTGTGTCGTATCCTCCTCCATTACTATTTAATCCACGGTCGCCAAACTTTGCAGGAATGTTGACCAGCAAGTGAAAATGCGCACCTGGGTTTTCGTTTTTATTTTGGACCAAGAACCACAGAGTTGTGGCCGTTGAATTAGTCAAAATAGGGGCTGGAAAACTAGTGTCGCACCCTCCTCCAGTACTATTTAACCCACGGTTGCCAAACTTTATAGGAAAGTTAACCAGCAAGTGAAGATCTGCACCCCAAGTTGAACATGTTTATCAGTGTTTATGTTCTTTATCAAAATGCTATGGCATAGTGACCTAAGTGAGGGCATCCGTGTCCTATGGACACATTTCTAGTTTTCTAATGTGAGTCAAAGTAAGGTGATGTAAGAGGAATTTGAGGATTTGAATTCGCAGATTGGCAACTTTGTTCAGTGATTCTTTTCTATGTCTGAAACAGAATTTCAGAAAAAGTATGGACTAAATGAAAATATCAGCCTCTCTCAAACAGGAAAGGTTGGAGTGGAAGAATATATGAGCCATTTATATAAATATAAAATTCCTGCAAAGGCATCTACATTTCTGATCGCTAATAAATGGCTAGCAGAATGCTGTAATAGGTTTAATTAAGGGACATTATTGGGATGCTACAAAGTGCTGATGGTAATCTTTGACTTGTAGACCGACTGATGTATCACACATAATGAAGCAGACGTCTTGATAACCTTCATTATGATGGAACCTATTTGTGTTTTATGCGGAATCTTGTCTACTGATCTGTTGCAATATTGTACAATTAAGGTCTGTAGACTACGGTTTTCATATAATTCTCTCCCGTATTTCTTTGGCATAATTCTTATCTTTAGTACTGTCAAATTACTCTCATTAGTGCTATTTTGCTTATCGAGAATTGAACAAAAACAAAAATATGTTAAAAAATGTTTTCAGAGCTAAAAAAAAGAGTATGATAATGGACCTTTGGAAATGGCCGAAAACGACACATATGAAAGTTTGTTAATTAACAGAGATGAAAGTTCGTTAATTAACAGGGCTAAAAGTTCATTAATTAACAGAGCTAAAAGATTGTTAACTGACAGAGCTAAAAGTTTGTTAATTAAGGTTATCAGAGTCATTATTTTTCAGAAATTGACAAAATCAGCAATGAGTGCCTGATTTAGAAAAAAGCTAGAGAAAAGAAATCCCCAGCATCCTTTTTCGCTACTGACCATTCCAAGGCAGTACCCCTATTGTAAACCCTTTTATGATTGTGATGTTACTATTTTTATACGCCTGTCTTAAATTGACAGGACGTATTATGTGATCATGCACGACGGGCGGCAAACATCTGGCAATGTAGTGTCTACTCCATAACTGGAGTAGTTTTAATCCAATTGCTCAAGAAACACCAGAGTTATGGCCCTTGGATTGTTGAAAATTGACAAAATTGACAGTGTCCTTCATAACTGGAGTAATTTTAATCCAATCTTGATAAAACTCGGACACAATGTTTATGGCAACAATAGCTCAGTCAAGTTCGATAACCAACACTATTGCTGAAGAAACACTGGAGTTATGGCTCTTTGATTTTTGAAAATTGATGATTTTTGCAGTTTCCGCTCAATAACTTTAACATTTATAATACGATCTTAATGAAACTTGGGGATAATGTTTATGGGCATAATATCTCAGTCAAGTTCAATAACCAGCCACATCGCACCTATAATGCGAAGTGATGGCCCTTAGATTTTTTGAAAATTTAAGATTTGTTCGGTTCCTGTTCAATAACATTAACATATATAATCCAGATTTGGTGAAACTAATGGTGACAATGTTTATGTGCATAATGTCTCAGTCAAGTTCGATAATCTGTACCATCACACCTATTATGCTGGAGTTATCGCCCTTAGATTTTTGAAAGTTGTTGATTTTTGCAGTTTCCGCTCAATAACTTTAACATTTATAATCCAATCTTGATGAAACTTGGGGCATAGTCAAGGTAATTTTGTACATGCCGATGATGGTCATATAAATATGAATTTTATGACGGGTGTATATTATGTCAATTTGGCACTCTTGTTACTTTTTTAATACTGTCTTGTTGTTTAAATTATGTGTATTTTAATGGCTTAATTCTGTGAATGTTATTTGACTTCTGCACTTATTTGGTTTAAACTTATTTTGTTTCCAATATTTATACAATCGGTGAAAATGTACATAATACAAAATGTGAAAAAGGATTGGAACGAAAGCACTTGCTTATAGAGTTCCTTTGCTAAAACTTATTTCAATGAGCTAAAATGTTTTCAAAGTATCATAGTAAAACAATGGTTCAGCCTTGGGGGATCAAATGGTAGGTAACAAGTATAAATATGTAGATTTATAGGGAATACTCAGAATATGTTAACTTTTACTTTTGAAAACTACTTTTTCTCAAAAACCGCTTTGTTGAATTGCAGTATTCCATTGCTTATCATAAAATTAATTGGTCTTCTTTTACCAATTTAGTGTGCTTTCTTTTCTAGAATCATTGGAATAAACATCTGCAGATAGGCAGGTTCAAGCACATGGGTAATTTTTGTTTATAAATTCCAAAGAAAGATTTAGATTTGTATTCGAAAATATTAATGGGCTTATTCACTGACCAAACTATAATTAGGTAAGCCAAAAAAAGAAAGAAAATCATTTCAATGAATGATTTTGGAAAAATATGTGATTTCATCTCATATATTGGTAAAATATTGTCTGACTTTTGTTACTCTGAAATGATCGATTAACATTCGCATAAAGCGGTCACTCAGTATTCTTTTAACTGTCACTTTCCTATAAAATATCTCAGTATTTTATTCCAATTAATTCTGAGGGCGTCCATGGCCGAGTGTCTCGGACTTGAAATCACTTGTCTCTTACCGCTGTGGGTTTGATCCCTCAGGGGCCTAGCAATCTTTATGTGAGGAAGCTTTCCAGCTGGCTTGCGGAACGTCGGTGGTTTTATCCAGGTTCCAGCCGGTGCACAAAAATTACCCAGAGGGGCACCTTGAGTCTTCCTCCACCAATGGAAGCATATGACCTTAGCTGTGGTGCGATATAAACTCAATTCAATTCATTTCCAAATAATTCTGTTGAACCGTTATAATGTGCTAACAAACACCATATTAGATTGTGTTTTTTGTTCTTTTGTAAATTATGTCTGTGTATATTTAATCTTGAGCACCATCCTTCTTATGAATATTTGATAATCTATAAAGAGAGTAATGGCTGTCTGCTCGAACTTATCTCCTCTATATATTGCAAGTATATTTAGGAATAGGCTGAGAGTCTTAATCTGATATAAGTGAAGCCTAAACTTGACAACTGGTGAGAAAACTGAAATACCTTGCAATGGCCATGATAATAACACTGTAATTTGTCAGTGCTGGACAATAATGATGTTTTTGTTTGTTGATATCAGAAAAAGTTGGAACATTCAGCTATATATGATTGGTAACACCAGAGTTATGGCCCTTGAATTATTGAAAAATGTCGTATTCTGCCATGTTGACACTCTAGCACCTTCTTTTTGTATTATGATCTTTACCAAGCTTGGCAAAATTGTTTAAATTAATGAAAGCTCTGGAAAGTCTGAGAACAGTTATATCAAATTATTAACACCAGAATTATTGATTTATTTAAAAACACTAAATTTCGCATCGTTAATATTTCAGCGCCTTCATTTTTAGCTCGACTATTCGAAGAATAAGAGAGCTTATGTAATCACCACGGGGTCGGCGTCGGCGTCCCACATCAAGGCTTGCGTGTAAGCTGTGTTTACAAGTGTATATCTCTTACATGTCTTATCCTACCACAACCAAATTTGTTCATGGGCTTCCTTGTAGCATTATCTTAAGGGCTGCATAAGCAATTTTGGTTCCTGTAACCCATGGGCTCCCATGGAACCCAAATTATGATAGCCCATAAAATGTGCCCCATTTCACATCAAATTTTGTGTGTAAGCTGTGTTTACAAGTCTATATCTCTTACAATTCTTACCCTAGAACAACCAAAGTTGGCCATTAGCTTCCTTATAGCATTATCGTAAGGGCTGGAATTGGTTTCCTTGTAGTATGTTGTAAAGGGTTAGATAAGTAATTTTGTCTTCTGCAAATTCTGCAAATTCTGGGCTCCCATGGAACCCAAATTGTGATGGCCCATAAAATGTGCAATAAAGGCAGATCTAGGTTTGCATGTAAGCATGTATATATCTATAATTTTGGTTTGGGATTTGTTATAGCATTATGCATCTTATTACTTCACCCATATTGGTGCATGGGCTCCCTCCTCCCCCCAACCCCCCTCTACCCCCGCCCGCCCCCACTCCCTTCCACATTTTTATTTTTTTATTTTTTTAAAATTATTTCTGTGTTGTTTTAGTCAATTCTTACACATATATGTTGCAACCCTCCCCGCCCCCACCACTCCACCTCCCACACCTCTCACCCCATCACCCCCGCCACCCACCACCCTGCCCCAAACTTGATTTTTTTTTGTTGACATATTTCTGTGTTGCTTTTGTCAATTCTTACACATATATGTTGCAACCCTACCCGCCCCCCTCCCCCACCCCCTACCTCTCACCCCATCACCCCGTCCACCACGCCCCACGCTTGAATTTTTTTTATTTTTGATATATTTCTGTTGTTTTAGTAAATTCTTACACATATATGTTGCAACCCTCCCTGCCCCCACCACCCCATCCCCCCCGCCTCACACCACATCCCCCCCCACCCCCCCCACCCACGCCCCAGACTTTTTTTTTTACATATTTCTGTGTTGCTTTTGTCAGTTCTTACTTATATGTTGCAACCCTCCCCGCCCCCGCCCCCATGCTCTCACCCCATCAATCACCCAACCCACCACGCCCCACACTTGACTTTTTTTTTGTCATATTTCTTTGTTGTTTTAGTCAATTCTTACACACATATGTTGCCCCAACCCAAACCCCAAACGCACTCTCGCCTCTCACCCCATCACCCCCAACCCGTCCCAGACTTGAAACTTTTTTTTTTTTTTTTTTTACATATTTCTTTGTTGTTTTAGTCAATTTTTACACATATATGTTGCCCCATCCACCCCCACCCAACCCTCTCCTGCCTCTCACCCACCACCCTCCCCCACCCCACCCCACCCCATCCCATCCCACCCCACCCCACCCCACCCCCACTTGAAACTATTTTTTTTTTTTTACATATTTCTGTGTTGCTTTTGTCAATTCTTACACATATATGTTGCAACCCTCCACAATCCCCCCCCCCCCCCCCCCGGCCCCTCACCCCATAACCCCACCCACCACGCCCCACAATTGAGTTTTGTTTTATTATATATTTTTTTGACATATTTCTGTGTTGTTTTAGTCAATTCTTACACATATATGTTGCCCCATCCACCCCCACCCAACCCTCTCCTGCCTCTCACCCACCCACCCTCCCCCACCCCATCCCACCCCATCCCACCCCACCCCACCCCACCCCCACTTGAAACTATTTTTTTTTTTTTACATATTTCTGTGTTGCTTTTGTCAATTCTTACACATATATGTTGCAACCCTCCACAATCCCCCCCCCCCCCGCCCCTCACCCCATAACCCCACCCACCACGCCCCACAATTGAGTTTTGTTTTATTATATATTTTTTTGACATATTTCTTTGTTGTTTTAGTCAATTTCAATTTTTACACATATATGTTGCCCCATCCACCCCCCCCCCCCCCCCCCCCCCCCCCCCCCCCCCCCCCCCCCAACCCTCTCCTGCCTCTCACCCACCCCCCCGCCTTCCCCCCGCCCCCTCTCAACCCGCCCCACACTTGGAACTTTTTTTTTTTTACATATTTCTGTGTTGTTTTAGTGTATTCTTACACATATATGTTGCAACCTTCCCCGCCCCCAACCCCCACTCTCACCCCATCCACCCCCCCCCCCCCCCCCCCCCCCCCCCCCCCCCACCCACCCACCACACTTGAAACTTTTTTTTTTACGTATTTCTGTGTTGCTTTTGTCAATTCTTACACATATATGTTGCCCCTCGCCGAACCGCCGCCCCCCCCCCCCCCCCCCCCCCCCCCCCCCCCCCCCCCCACCCCCGCCTCTCACCCCTCCCCACTTGAATGTTTTTTTGTTTTTCATATTTCTTTGTTGTTTTAGTCAATTCTTACACATGTTCCCCTCCCCCCCTCCCCTCCCCCCCCCCCCCCCCCCCCCCCCCCCACCCAACCCACGCCTCTACCCCATCCCCACTCAAACTCGGATTTTTTAATTAATTCTTTTTTCTTCATATTTTTGTGTTGTTTTGGTGAATTATTACATAGCTTCTTACACATATATGTTGCCCTCACCACCCCCACTCCCCCCACCTCTCTCCCACCCCCACCCCGCACCCCACTCAAAACTCGATTTTTTTTTTATTTTTTTTTTTTACATATTTCTGTGTAGTTTTGGTCACTTCTTATGCTAGGTTCCCACTATCACGATTCGCGGCACGATTGAAATCGTGGTCTTAATCGTGGACTAATCGTGGTGATCCTGTCAGATCTTATCAGATCTTGAGGTCAGTCGTGGCAATCGTGTTAATCGTAGAAAATTTTTGAACGGTTCAACATTTTTCTACGATCAACAAAATCAATTGTCAATCGGGATCATCGTATCAGATCGTATTGCATCGTAACAAAGCGCGACAGATCGCATCTAATCGTGCTTCCAAATCGTGGTGATCGGGATCGATCTTAGACAAGACAAACACCACGCTCTGTTGAGATGTGTTGCGATCTCCCACGATCTGTCATCCATGGTCAGTCGGGCTGTATATATACCCGTCGGGGTAAAGTCGTAGCTCAAATCGTGATCACCCTCGATCATGATCGTGAAAGACATCGCGACCACAATCGTATCCTATCGTAACGGAGCGCATCGGTTCGTGATGAACGTATCGGAACGTATCTGCACGTACCTGATCGTCCCAATTCGGGGAACCCGATCGTGATGATCGTGTCAGATCGAGACCCAATCGTGGACTCGATCGAAACAATCCTATCGGAACGTATGTGATCGTATCTGAACGGGAGATCAGACCGTGACAGATCGTGACACCTGAAATTGACAAATCGTGACCAGATCGCATCCGAGCGCAACAAATCGTATCAGAACGTATCGACTCGCATCACCTCGTATCCAAACCTGAAATTTCAGAGAAGTTCCACGATCAGCTACGAATGGCCAATCGTGGCGTTCGTAACGGATCGCACGACAGTGGGAACCTAGCATTACACATAGTTATGTTGTGCTCCCAACCCCACCCCACATTGTTGTAGCCTTGTTTTCTGATGGTATATACTAGCTATAAATTTATTATTCTCCGAAAAATCGAATAGTCGAGCTGCGCTGTTCTCCGACAGCTCTTGTTCATCTGATATTTACCAGACATGGCCAGATTGTTGATATCAATAAACACTTGAACAGGTTTGATCAAGCAACCATGACCGAGTGGGTAGAGTCTCTGACTTGAAATCACTTACCCCTCACCACTGTGGGTTTGAGCCTTATTGGGACCCCCACTCCCACCCACCACCTCACCTGTTATAAGAGCCATAGTTAGCCTGAGTAGAGCATCCAGAGGCCCTCTTGGGTCTTGTTGTCATGCTCATTTAAGGTCTTCATCATCATATATGTATTGTTTCAGGTGCTACTTGAGTGGTGACAGAAAAAAATTATCTTGCTTCCAGTGAAATATGGAGAGTTTATAACATATTTTGCAGCAACTCTGCAGTTATGCAGGTAAGAAGATTCTAGGCCCATTCAGTGTATTTTTCATTATGGTCTTGCTGTCTCAAAAATGTGATTTTGAAATTAAAAGCGAGTGGATTGTTCGCAGTACAAATTCGGAGGACCTATCAGAGACAGTATTCTTTGAAAAAGGATAACAATGGAAGTCATCTGAAAAAGCGAAATGCGTTTGCGTGTGTTTTACAAATGCAAATGGTTGTGTTTGTTTTCAGTGTTCAGCAATTTTTAGCTCTACTGATCAGAGATCAGCAGAGCTTATGCCGTGGTGCGGAGTCCGTCGTCCGTCTGTCCGTCTGTCCGTCTGTCTGTCTGTCCGTAAACTTTTATTTGTAGCGACTTCACAGCTGAAACTACTGGATGGATATTCATGAAACTTTACAGAAATAATGCCAATAAAGTCTAGTTGATCCTAGCAAAAATTCATGTTGATGTGAAATCCAAGATGGCCGCCAAAGCTAAAAATAGAGTTTTAAAATACAAGTTTGTAGCGACTTCTTCTTGAAAACTATAAGTGATATTGATATGGGACTTTTTCTAAAATGATCAGCATGACATGATGTTGATCCTAGTCAAAAATCGTTTTGATTCAACGTTAAACATGGCTGCCAACGGCCATCTTTGTTTACATAGAGTTATATAGTAAAAACTTGTAGCGACTTCACAGCTGAAACTACTGGATGGATATTCATGAAACTTTACAGAAATGTTGCCCATAAAGTCTAGTTGATCCTAGCAAAAATTCATGTTGATGTGAAATCCAAGATGGCCGCCAAAGCTAAAAATAGAGTTTTAAAATACAAGTTTGTAGCGACTTCTTCTTGAAAACTATAAGTGATATTGATATGGGACTTTTTCTAAAATGATCAGCATGACATGATGTTGATCCTAGTCAAAAATCGTTTTGATTCAACGTTAAACATGGCTGCCAGCGGCCATCTTTGTTTACATAGAGTTATATACTAAAAACTTGTAGCGACTTCACAGCTGAAACTACTGGATGGATATTCATGAAACTTTACAGAAATGTTGCCCATAAAGTCTAGTTGATCCTAGCAAAAATTCATGTTGATGTGAAATCCAAGATGGCCGCCAAAGCTAAAAATAGAGTTTTAAAATACAAGTTTGTAGCGACTTCTTCTTGAAAACTATAAGTGATATTGATATGGGACTTTTTCTAAAATGATCAGCATGACATGATGTTGATCCTAGTCAAAAATCGTTTTGATTCAACGTTAAACATGGCTGCCAGCGGCCATCTTTGTTTACATAGAGTTATATAGTAAAAACTTGTAGCGACTACTCCTCTGAAACTACTTGGCGGATTGTCATGAAACTTTACAGGAATGTTGCTCTTGATGTCTGATTGATCCTAGAAAAATTTCAGGTCGGCCGGAAATTCAAGATGGCCGTCACAGCTAAAAATAGATTTTTAAAAAATAAGTTTGTAGCGACTACTTCTTGAAAACTATAAGTGATATTGATATGGGACTTTTTCTAAAATGATCAGCATTACATGATGTTGATCCTAGTCAAAAATCGTTTTGATTCAACGTTAAACATGGCTGCCAGCGGCCATCTTTGTTTACATAGTGTTATATAGTAAAAACTTGTAGCGACTACTCCTCTGAAACTACTTGGCCGATTGTCATGAAACTTTACAGGAATGTTGCTCTTGATGTCTAATTGATCCTATCAAAATTTCAGGTCGGCCGGAAATTCAAGATGGCCGTCACAGCTATAAATAGATTTTTAAAAAATAAGTTTGTAGCGACTACTTCTTGAAAACTATAAGTGATATTGATATGGGACTTTTTCTAAATTGATCAGCATGACATGATGTAGATCCTTGTGGAAAATTATTTTGATTCTACGTTAAACATGGCTGCCAGTGGCCATCTTTGGTTACATAGAGTTATATA